>VYZX01018901.1:48637-63574 GCA_013401335.1 Brachypteracias leptosomus | reverse complement strand
TTGCTGGGGCTCTGAGCAGCCTGCCCTAGGTAGAGATGTCCCTGCTGATGTAGGGAGATTGGACCAGATGACCTCTAGAGGTCCCTTCCAGCCTCAAACATTCTATGATTCTATGATCTCTAGGGTCCCTTCCAACCTAAGCCATTCTATGATGATTAATATGGGTGAACTCAGCAGAGCAGGGTAATAAATCTATCCCAGTGCATTAGAAATGTCTATAAACTGTTTATCACTTGATTCCAGCATTTCTGAGCTCTAAGTCTGCCTCACACCATGTCCCATGGCTGACACCTGAGCAAGGGGCATCATGGCAGTGGTTTGTTCCTGTCCTGGTTCCACCTGGACAGAAATGGGCTGCAGGTCATCAGCACTCTGGAGCCAGCCAGGGCAGCTGAGCTGAGTTGGCCACAGGTGTGTCCCATCCCATAAACACCATGCTCAGTATAAAGGGGGAAGTTGGCTGAGAAAGGGGTTTTCTGCTCATGTTCCTCCTGGTTCTGCTCATCTCCCTGCTCCTGAGGATGCCTTCTCATCATATATTTGCCCAGCTGAGTATGACTTTGTTTACTTTATACTGGTATTGGAATTAATTTTGGGGGTAAACACAGTTTATTTGGTGCCCTATGTTTATTTGGGGTCTGCCTTAAACAGCTCACCTGGGAGAATTACAGATTTTTATTCTGAGAGTCTTCAAGGGTTGAAGTTTCCATGGATTTGACTGAGCTGTTCCAAACATTCATCATGGTGGTGATGTGGGTATGGTGGTTCCTGGGTGGAAGTCTCTGGTATTTGTTTCTAGAGTTGGTCTTGAAGCTTTACCACTGCTTGTTACTGGGTTTGTGTGGTTTATTGCTTCTGGGCATGGGGTGAGAGGTGCTGCTCTGGTATCTTCTTTGCTATTGTGTTATGGGATTATAAATTCCATACTGGGGGTGCTGGTGGGTGTTTGGTGTAGCAGTGGTGGAGATAGAGGAGATTGAACAGCCTTTTACCTTGCCTAGTTCATCAGAGGACTCTTGGGGCCAAGAAGGTCAATGGTCTCTCTTATCAATATCTAAAGTGCAGGAATCAAGAGGATGGGGCCAGACTCTTGTTAGTGGTGCCCAGTGACAGGATAAGGGGCATAAATTGGAACCCAGGGAAGGTCCATCTGAACATGTGGAGAAACTTCTCTGGTGAGGGTGTCAGAGCCTGGCATAAGGTGCCCAGAGAGGTTGTGGAGTCTCCTTCTCTGGAGAGATTCCAAAACCCACCTGGATGTGATCCTGGGCACCCTGCTCTGGGTGAGCTGCTGGAGCAGGGGTGGGAGATGATCTCCAGAGGTCCCTAATATTCTGTGACAGAAATATGAGATCTGAAACTCATGGAGTCCTCAAAATCCCTTCAGTTCTGGCCTGTGATGGTCCACGTGCTGCCCATTGAATTGCATCATGCACCATGGAGGGAGAATGGTTCAGTGCTGCTTAAAATACATCCATTTTCTGTGCTTTCCTTCTGTTCAGCATTCACACAGAGCCCATTTAATGACAAAACCAGTGCATTTAGGATTTTGGTCGTTTGGGGTTTGTTTGGGTTGGGTTTTCATAGAACCATAGAATTGTCAGGGTTGGAAGGGACCTTAAAGACCATCCAGTTCCAACCCCCCTGCCATGGGCAGGGACACCTCCCACTAGAGCAGGTTGCTCAGTTATTATTCAAATCCCTTAAGAAATTCCATTTGGATGTTCTGCTGAAGTCAGTTCTAGATGTCTCCATGATTCCACCTCCTTACCTGTGAGCCCAAGAGGTCAGGTCCCAGGGGTGTCCATGTGGTCTCTCCATCAGTTGTTTGGTACCACCCTTTGACCCGTTTTCTCATGCCAGCTCCTCAGCACGTTGCAATTTCCAGCAGTTATTAATTTGATAAGAAGGAGAATTTATGGTGGAAGGTCAGAGCAGATTAATAAGGGACACAATTCCTAATAGCTGCACAATATCAGACAAAAATAGGAGGATGATCACTGCTCACACTGGGCTGCTTGATCTTATTACCCTGCATTAGCAGAACCCATAATTTACAGCTTTAATAAACTTCCAGCCTCTTTGGGCCAAGATCTATGTTGCTGGTGGGTTTATTAGCTGCAGAATAGGAAGACACTTTGTGCAACATAATTACCCTGCATAAGTGAGCACCTAATTGCTTCTAGGAGGCTTTTTTGAGCATTAAAAGGGACAAAATCAGACAAACTCCAACCTTGAGATTATGTGTGCTCACCTTGAGGTTTCCAGTGCTACCAAGTAGAGGTCACTTGATTTTGGAACAGATGGTGGAGGAGATGGAAGATGCCAAGTATCAAACTTCAAATATTTTCTCTCTGCAAGTTCTGTTAACCACAAATTTGTTTTGGGAGCCCAGAGGAATTTTAGAGAGAGATTCAATGTGGTTCCTCAGTGCTAAAAAGGGGCTGGGAAGACTTTAATATTCCCAGCTCTGCCTATAAATTAGAGTATGATTTTAGCACAGAATTTCAGAGAGAATTAAACTTTTACCATGTATTTCCATAGGATAACTTGGAGAATCCCTTCATGACCTTACTCAGAGTCCTAGGATAATTCCATGGAATGTAGTCACAGCTCCAAGTCCTGTTAAACTCCCTAAAACTTTCTCCAGAGTTAATCCCTGTCTCAGGTGAATGTTTCCAATTAATCTCTTTTTATTTTATGAAGAAACATTTCTGCTAGTCTGAGGCTCCCCTTGTCTGTCTTGGGTGAATGAAACTTAACAGCAGCAAAATAAAAAATACAATGGCAGCTTTGACACTTGCAACCCAATTGCCTGGATAACTCTCTTGGGGGTAGGTATCTAATAATCTTATTTGAACCCCCAGATTTTGGCTCATGTTTCAGCTCATCTGACACTTGGGTGCTATTTATGCACTTCCAATCTCATTGTTTTCCTTCATGCCCAGGCCTTAGGGGTCTTAACTCAGCTCCTCATAGCATCTTTCTTTTGTTTTTTATTATTTTCTTTTCCTTAGCATCTTTATTTTTTCCTTTTTAGCATCTTTTAGCATAGGAAGGACACGGACCTGTTGGAGAGGGTCCAGAGGAGGGCTATAAAGGTGATTAGAGGGCTAGAACAGCTCTCCTATGAAGACAGGCTGAGAGAGTTGGGGTTGTTCAGCCTGGAGAAGGCTTCAGGGAGACCTTCTTGGGGCTTTTCATTATCTGAAGAAAGCTGGGGAGGGATTTTACGAAGGTCTGTAGTGATAGGATGAGGAGTAATGGGTTCAAACTGGAAGAGGGAAGACTTAGATTGGAAATTAGAAGGAAATTCACTCTGGGGGTGGTGAGACCCTGGCCCAGGTTGCCCAGGGAAGCTGTGGATGCTCCATCCCTGGAGGTGTTCAAGGCCAGGTTGGATGGGACTTGGAGCAACCTGGTCTAGTGGGAGGTGTCCCTGCCCATGGCAGGGGGTTGGAACTAGATGATCTTTGAGGTCACTTCCAACCCAAACCATTCTATGATTCTCTGGAAAATGTTGATGTGCTTCTTTCCAGAGCTAATATTAAGGATGCTAACACATCAGGGAGACTTGTGCATGTTGTCCTTGGCTTTTCCAGCCCACTCTACTCTTCATTTCAACCATTCAAACTCCCTTTTATCCTTTTCTTTTGTCAGACAGCCCGTGTCTTACCACCCTGAACACAGGAGCTGGTTTTCTCTTGCATGCAAAGCAAACTTGAATGATCCATCTCTATTTTCAGGCCTTTCTGCCCTCATCCATCCATCTCCCCATCACCTCTTTCCCTGTGCAGAGCCACAGCACCTGCACTCACCAGTGGATGCTGCTGATGGTGGCTGCTGATGCTTGAGATACTGGAACAAGCTTTGTTCCCTGTTGCAAAGTCACCTTGCTGGCCTCTATCTCTCCCTGTATCATTCATCTGCTGGGGTGCCAATAAATAATTCCTGCTTTTCCATGCTGACCAATATAATTTAACTCTGTTTTCTCTTCTGTTATTCTTGGATTGTGTATTTTGAGGGGGTTAGTGTGTATTAGAGTCCTCTTCTTCAGCCAGCTGCAAGAAAAATATTACTAATACTCCTTCTCCCAGTGATAATTGTCTTGAACTTCTGTTCATACACTGTAAATTAGTGTGTTGAAGGTTTTTCCAACAGGCACTGACCAATATTTACCTGCCTGTGTGCAGTGAGAAGTGTGTGGGAGCTGCACAGTTAAATAAATCTATAACACTATGCAGATAAAAGACAACCAAAAGCTGGAGATCCAGGTTATACCTTATTGAACTGCTCTTTGTTCCTTTAATATGGTTAAATCCTCATTACTAAGGTACAGTGGGTTATTTGTTTGTCTAGGAATATCTGGCAATTTTTTCTCCTTATATATATATTCTTAATCATAGAATTGTCAGGGTTGGAAGGGACCTTAAAGATCATCATTAATGTCATCTCTCCTTATATATATATTAAGAATATATATAAATTTTCTTAATATCCCTCTTCCCCTCCCTCAAGCTACAGCTCAGGTGTTGGATGCACCAAACATCTCCCCCCCATGACTTGGTGCTGTGCAGCTGGAGGGTCAGGGCAGGGAGGCACAGCTAGAATCATGGAATGGGTTGGGTTGGAAGGGATCTTTAAAGGTCATCTCATCCAACCCCCTGCCCTGAGCAGGGACATCTGCAACTATCTCAGGTTGCTCAGAGCTCCATCCAACCTCACCTGGGATGGTTCCAGGGACGGGGCAGCCACCACCTCTCTGGGTGACCTGGGACAGGCTCTCACCACCCTCAGCATCAACAATTTCTTCCTTCTCTCTAGTCTAAATCTCCCTCCTTTAGTTTCAAACCATCACCCCTCGTCCTGTCCCAACAGGCCCTGCTAAAAAGTGTGTCCTCATCTTTCTGACAGTTCCCTTGAAGTACTGAAAGGCCACAATAAAATCTCTGTGGAGCCTCCTCCAGGCTGAACAACCCCAACTCATTTTTTTTTCTTCATAGAGGAGATGTTCCAGCCTGATCATTTTTGTGGCTTCCTCTCCATGGTCCTGTTGGAGCAGGTCCAGGTCTTCTGGCTCGGGCAGCAGCTCCTTCCCCCTTTCCCTTGTCAGGTCAGTGAGTTTGGGGCTCCTTTTGCCCCAGGCACATCTTCTCTCGCAGGTAGTGCAGGGTTAAGCAGTGCCCAGCCTCAGGGCTGGGGCAATATGCTCAGCACCAGTTGTGGGTTTGGATTTGCTTTCCTGGGAGCCCAGCACCAGGAGGACATGGCTGTGGACAAGCTGCAGGACTGGCAGCAGCAGAAGGACACGGTGGAGGAGCCAAAACCCCAAAGGGCAGACATTGAGCAGCAGTGCCAACCCCACAGAGCAGGGGGGCAAGGCTGGAACCATGGGGCTGGGGGCCAAAACCAGTGGATATCTTTGCTGGGGGCAGAGGGAAGGAGGAACAATATGATTTTTATGCTCACTGTGCAAAGCCTTGGCAGGGAAAATCACCCCCTTGTTAGCAAAGCCTTGGGTTTACATGCACAGGGGTAATATTCCATGGTTTTTTTGGTTGGTGTTGGCTGGTGAACCAAGAGGGGGGTCAGCAAAGGTGGTAAAAGGCTCATATTGCTCAGAAAAGTCAGCAGCAGATGCTGGTTATGTCACCTCATGCTGCTGCCCTGGAATGCTTTTAGCAGCAGCTGAGGAGATCAGCATGGGAAAGGTTATGCATAATACAGATAGTTCAATTTCCATGCTTTGTTTAACTTGCTAAATCTAATTCACTGTTCCACCCACCACTTAATTTAATTTCCATGCATCTCCTGGCTGGAGAACAGCATCATCCTGCCCGAGGCACCAGGTAGAGGTCAGGGGAATGGCTGAAACCCACAGCAAATTACAGGGAGCACTGATTGCTTTATTACAGGGTTTCTCCTCTTGCTTGTAGGAGGAATAACTTTGGGAGCAATGGTTGATTTGCGATGTTTTCACATTTTTGGAGTAGCTGAGACAAGCTTTAATCAGGATAGAAGAGAAGCAGAACCTCTGGGTGTCCTTGCAGGATTTTGGTGCTTTGTTGGTGGCAAGCAGAGTAATTAAAACTGGGACAAGAACTGCAGGTAAATCATTTGCACTGAGTCATAGCCTGCAAATATTTTCCTTTTGGGGCTTCAGCGAGGCTGAGGTTGGGCTCTGCCAGAAATCTGCTTTTTTTTTTTTCTGGGTTTATGTATGAGAGAAGGAAAGCTGAAGAGAATCCAGGATGGGTTGGTTTGTGGGGGGGTTTTTTAGGATCTTTTTTTTTTTGCTTTGCAAACTTTTGGGGAAAATAAATTAAGATTTTTTTAGGGTTTTTTGATCATTTTGTGATATACTCTTTCTAGTTCAGAAGTTAGCTGTTGTAGTTCTCACCCTGAGGTATTCTGACAAATGGAAGAGTGGTGAATACCAACATGGACCTTTTGTAACCTAGGTAATGGTGACTAGTGTAAAAGTTTTACATTGATAATATTCAGTAAAACATTTGACTAATCCTTGGAGTGAGTGGGTTTGCACCATGGTTTGAGTATCTGGAATATGTGCAGTAAGAGATTGTAAAATGGAATATGTGCAGTAAGAGATTGTAAAATGAGTATTTGAAGATTTCGGGTTGGTTCCATATCTACCATAAAATTATATTTATTTTTTTTAGCTATGAGTGGTGCTCTTATGTATCTCCATAGGTTGTATGTGTGCATAGAAGATTGTCTGAGTTTCTTTGTGCTTAAGATGGTATGATACTGAGGGTAGCTCAGTTTTCTCCAGGCACCCATCACCCCCCTCCTTGGTAGACCACGTAGATCTTGGAGGACCCCACATCAGCCAAAGCTCGGAGGTGCTGGGGGCTGGCCAAGGAACCCCTCAGGCCTCCCTGTGAGGGACCTTTAAGCTTTCCAAGCACATCAACATCATCCTAGGGGTTGTTGATCGTGGGGCTGTGCTGCCTGTAGGTGGATGCATCACCTGAGAGGCTCCTCTGCACCATCCCATCCATCAGCCCAAGAGCCTCGTCCGTTACCCGGGTGAGCTGGAGCATCCCAGCCATCCATCAGCCCAGCAGCTGCTTGCTCTAGTGATAGAGTGGTGTAATAACCACAGCAAGGCAGCCCACTGATAGATGACTCCAAAGATGGCCCCATTTATGGCAGCGAGGTGCCAGGAAGATATTCAGTATAGTTATGGGCTGCTGGCTGACTTGTACTGGCCAGGAAAGGCAGCCGATGTACCCAGTGGATAATGGGAGCTGCTCTCCCAGCTTGGGTTGGAGATGCCAGGGTTGAAAGAGGGTTTCTGGTAGTATTGCAGGAAAGGTTCCCTACCCCTCACCTTCAGTGGCTGGGTTTGGTGGAAAAAATCTAGATATCAGTTCCTCTAGGGACTGCCATAGGTTTCTCCAAGGAATTTTTTAGGAGCTATTTATGGGACAAAACTAGAGGTGGGGAGATTCAGATGAGACATTAGGAAGAAGTTCTTGCCCAGGAGGGTGGGGAGCCACTGGCACAGGTTGACCCGAGAGGTGCTGGAAGCCCCATCCCTGGACATTTTGAAGGCCAGGCTGGCTGGGGCTGTGAGCAACTGATGTAGTGGGAGGTGTCCCTGCCCATGGCAGGGGGGTGGAACTGGGTGATCTTTGAGGTCCCTTCCAACCCTGACCATTCTATGATTCTATGTTTCTGTTATTTTCTTCATGTAGTTCCTCAGTTTCCTAGTTTATGAAAATGAGGAGTGTTGCTTGTAACCCATGCTCAGAAACAACCTTCATTTGTGGCACTTTGGTACCTTCTTGGTGCAACGTCATTTGAGTCCCTAAATACGGGCACAGAAGAATTTAGTTCTCTGAATTTTTCATTGGTTGGAAGTCATCTCATTATGGGGGGAAAAATCCTTGCCAAGTGGTTCATATTTATAACAAGAGCTTTATTTTTCCATAGCACCTTTTGTCCTGTTAAATCCCAGCTTCCTGAATCCCTGCTCATCATGATGATTAATTGATAATGATAATATTTCAGGAGAGCAAAATTAAAGCGTTCAAATAAAGGAAAAAAAAAGTAGGTTGTGGACAATTTAAAAATAGAAACTATCATGTGGACAATACTTCTTTTTATCTCTGACTTCTGTGAGTCAATGAACTACGTTTGTGCCCTGGACATTGGCTCAATAGTGTGAGGAGTAAAATAGAGCTGAGGCATCATCTTTCCACTGAAGGGCAATAAAATAATTCAATAGCCTGGAGGAGGGTTTAAGTTCCTTTTGCTTTTGAAGGGTTTTTTCCAGATACATGTATGAAATGATGTTGAACATTATCACATCTCTAAGAGCAATTAATATCCCTAGTGCTCCTACCCAAGGTCTCAGAGTGGCTTCACAGGCAATTAATCCCACGAGGTTGTATTAATGCCATCCTTTAGATAGATGAGATCCCAAGGAAAAAAAGGGCCTTAATTGGCTGAGCCAAATCCATTAAAGGAAATGGGATGTGTGACTTTGAATTGGGTTTTAGTGGCTCATACAAGATCAGGGGCAGCAGGATGGGGTCACCCACCCCAGCACTCTCTCTGGTGGGCTCAGACCCTCCTCCACTTTTTTCCCCAATAAATTACAAAGGTGGGTGGGAAGAGTCTAAATTTCACTGTAGGGAAGGGAAGGTGCTTTCAAGGGGAAAAAAAATAGCCTTTGGAGAGCTTGGGAGTGAGGATTTGGGCTTTGTGTAACATCAGGAACATATTGCACCCGATGCGCAAACATTTTTCTCCGCGGTAACGTCCTTGAGTCCTTTGCTGTGAAAAATGCTTCAGTGGAAAATCCATCGTGGAGTTTCCTACCAGCTACACTGTATAGAGCCAAACACAATCTGAAATAAATAAACCTGATGGGCTATAGAGCTCAGGTACAACCTTCCTTCTCAAAGTGGAATCACAGGCTTGCTGAACCAGGAATATGATTTCGGGGTGATTTTGTATCACTGGATTCTTTGCAGGAATTGCTTGTTCCAACGTGCATCAAATCATGCTCTGCCCTCTGGGATTAGTGATTTACTTTAGTATTTTTATTGTTGGGTTTTTTTCAATGCAGTGTATAATAAGGTGCCTACAAAAAGGCTGGAAAGAGAAAATGCCTTTTTTGGCGCTCAGCAAATTCAGATTTAGGATAGACTAATAAAGAAACTTGTCAGTTAAGGTGCTGAACCTAGAAAATGATTTAGAATAGAATCATAGAGTCATTGAGGTTGGAAAAGACCTCCAGGATCATCAAGTCCAACCTTTGTCCAACATCTCCCTGACCCCCAGACCATGTCTCCAAGCCCTACATCTACTCAATGCAAATATAGGAGGAATTTGCAAGAAAATCCAACGTTGGCTGCAAAAATTCCCTCTTCACTTAAGTTATAAGTTATAGCAGTTGCTTATTATAGTTCTTCTACTTTCAGATCCTACCCCCATGCATTGATTAGGCAGCTGTAGGTGTTTAGTGTGCAAAAAGGTTATCTTCAAATTCTCCTCTCATTTAGGCTTTGCTCAGGTCAAATACCTTTGCAGAGGAGCCAAGGCAGTTTTGCAAGAAAACAAATCCCACTTTATACTGAATTAAACACAAGGCAGCAGAAGGTCATGAATTTATCAATATTAGCTACACTCTGTGCAATGAAATGAGGTTGGATTTGTCTGTTGATTTGTTGTTATACCAATTGAAAAATGAGGGATTAAAGATGAATGGTTGCAAGTACAATCAAGTAGATTTTTTTTTTTTTAATAAGATATCAAGTGATCAGCAAAATCCTCGTGAAATTTCACTCAGTCTGGGGAAAAATAAGTTAGTTTGGGCTTGAAACAACTGCCAGAGGTAAATTCAAATGCAGTTGGGTTGGTACTTCTGCAAGTGGGCTGCAAAGAACCATAAACAACCAGAAGGAAATGAAAGTTTCTCTCCCATCTTCTAGCTCAAGCTGCCCCAAAAAGAAGCCAAGAGCCTCCACCACTCAGCTGTTGACACCTTTCTCTCCAAGTGACCAGAGAGGTATCCCAAATGGTGCCTGACATCCCAAGGAGTGATGAAGGACTTGAGCTCTGGTTAGTTTCTCTATCTTGACCTTCAGCAGCTCATGCAAACTTCTGGCCAGCTCCTGTCCGCAGATGGTGAGCAGATTGGCAGGAGAAGGATGGAGAGCCAAGGATGCTTAAGAATTATTTAGAATCATTGAGTGGTTTGGGGCTGGAAGGGACCTTTCAAGGTCATCTAGTCCAACCCTCCTGCAGGGAGCAGGGACATCTGCAACTAGAGCAGGTTGCTCAGAGCTGTGGCCAACCTCACCTGCAATGGTTCCAGAGATAGGGCATCAACCACCTCTCTGGGCAACCTGTTCCACTGGGGCTTTGGTAGTCTCCAAGGTTCTCCCTGAACACTAACTGCAGGAATGGGGTTGGTATTGTCTATATAACACAAGCAAAAGGAATTTTTCTATTATTTTGTTGAAATTTGGGTAGAAATCAGAAAGGTGGACAAGCTGGCATCAGCAGACATCCAACTCTGGGCTTCTGGCTGGCAACCTGTCTCCTCCTTCCACTCCTTGATAGATGGGCTCCCTGGCTGGGGAAACAAATGGGTTTTGTCCATGGTCCAGCACAGCAACCTCAGCCAAGCTGCAGATAAATCACTGAGCACGATGTAAACACTCATAAAGACTTTCAAAAACAAAAGCAGCTCCTCCAGGAGACATTCTCTGCAATGTCTTCCCATTAAACACGCGATTTGCACTAATGAATTGCCTGCTTGGGGAGGAAGGCAAAAAAAATCCAGCCCTCAGTCATCAATGAGAGGATCAGAGGATTGTCAGGGTTGGAAGGGACCTTAGAGATCATCTAGTTCAACCCCCCTGCCATGGGCAGGGACACCTCCCACTAGAGCAGGTTGCTCAGAGCCCCATCCAACCTGGCTTCAAAATTTCCAGGGATTTCCAGGATCTGTTGGTTCATGATGAAAACTCAGTGCCATGAGATTTCCAAGGTTGTTTTCTTCTTTTAGTCATTTGAAGACCCCTCCATGCTCCAGAACAGGGGACAACTCCCAAAATACATTGGATTTTAGATTATTTATTGCTACTGAGCTCCTACATTGAAAACGTCCCAGTAAAGGCCCCACATTTCCAGCTGGGATTTGGTGTCAGGAATTTGGGGTGGAAATTTTGGGTTCCTCCTTCCAACATCTGCTGCTACCCCGTGGCTTTGGTGATGGGGTTGGCTCCTCTGCTTCAAATGGGAATAAATGCCCTGTTTATTCATCTATTTAAAATAGTTATTATAATATATAATATAGTATATCAATACAATTATATTATAATAATTCATAATATATTATAATTTATAACTGTATATAATAATATATTTTATATATATATATATAAAAATAGAGATTTAAATAGAGAAATTTGCTTGAGCAAAGCTGTTGATACTTTCCTGGCAGCGCCAATTGAAATGTGAGTGGTTTGCACCAAAACCATCATTCTGATTTCTCCTGCACACCAGATATTAGAATAAACTCCCCTCATTTCAACTGAAAAGCAGTAGAAAGTGAAATAGGAACCCCTGGTGAGAAATCCCAAACTACTGATCTAGCATGAAGTACCCAGAGTTTATCAAAACAGGAAGAAATTCAGCAAATATCATGAATAGTAACCCAAATATTTTGAATTCAACACAACGATGCTCGTCGGGCACGACAATTATTAGCTAAGAAATGGGCACTTTTCAGAGCCAATTAGTCTGTGGCAATAAACTGAATTAACTCTAAAATTAGAACTCAAATAATCCCAGCAATTATGGTTTAATCCTGAAATGTCTCTCCAGAAGAAGGCAGGAAGACAAACCCAGTGGAGTTTGCCATATTCCAATTACACGCTATATTCTGATTTATTTTAATGCCAAACTCCTGACAGATCAGACAATCCTTTTTTCAGGACCATGTGTTAAGAATGACTTGGTACAAGAGAAACCTCACATGCATTTTTCAGTCTGTTCTGCCTCAAAATAATAGTATTTGCATGCACCAAAGGGTTTGGCATCAAATCCAGGTCCTTAGGTGTTGTAGCCTGATTATTTGAATTTATATACTTTGCGTGGCTAAATCATGTCATTTATATGCACTTCTGATTGTTCATGGAAATTTATGGGTTGGATTTAATCCTTTTTTCTACCTTGATCAGAGTTTGCCTTTCAATATTTAATTCAATCAGTTGATTTTCCTCCTCATCTATCAGTAAAAGTTGTAAGAACATGGAAAGGTTTTAAAGTCTGGGAGGTTCTTTTAAAAACTTCTCCAATTTAAAAAAAAATGAAAATTAAATCTAAGCTTTTATCTTTCATTTCTTGAAAAAAAAATAGAAGTAACTTGAAATTACTTCTATGCACTGGAGATGGAGACATGAAGTGAGGTCTCTGCTGTCAATGGGGGCTCAGCATCTCCAGCACATCTTCAGATGCTGGAGAAGACTTAAATAGAAATATAACTATTAATATTGTATTAAAATGAGATTAAAACTGCTGAGCCTAATGGCAAAGAGGATGAGGGATGTCAGCCAAGGGTGTGTGAGTGGGTCCTACAAGTGGGGCATGAGGATGGTGGTACCAGTGGTCAAAATACTTTCTAATAATGGGGTAAGTTTGTAGCATGGCTCCTTGTTCTGTAATTAATGTGAGGCTGAGGTGAGCGAGGCAAAGGGCTTGAGCCTGGAGAAGGCTCCAGGGAGACCTTCTGGGGGCCTTGCAGGACTTCAAGGGGCCTGTCAGAAAGATGGGGACAGACTTTTGAGCAGGGCTTGTTGGGACAGGACGAGGGACGATGGTTTGAAACTAAAAGAGGGAGATTCAGACTAGAGAGAAGGAAGAAATTTTGGATGCTGAGGGTGGTGAGAGCCTGTGCCAGGTTGCCCAGAGAGGTGGTGGCTGCCCCATCCCTGGAACCATTGCAGGGGAGGTTGGGTGGAGCTCTGAGCAACCTGAGATAGTTGCAGATGTCCCTGCTCAGTGCAAGGGGGGTTGGACCAGATGAGCTTTAAAATTCCCTCCCAACCCAAACTATTGTGACCAGCTCCGTGCTCCTCAGGGCAGCCTCCACTAGATGGCACCGCCGTCCCACAGTTAACCCAACCCGCTGCTCTGAGGTGCCCGTGCCGCAGTCGGCAGCTGGGGGACAACTTTCGAGCTCAAAATCCCCTTTTTTGCAGAGAACTCGCCCTATCTGTGCTGTCCACCTGAGCACAGACGTGTCTGTGTCGGTGGGTGATGAAGGACACGGTGGTGAGAAATCTCTGGCCCTTGATGCCACCATCCCGACACGTTCCTCACCTTGGGAATTCGAGTGCAAAGCTATAAAAAAGAAGGAAAGGTGTGGAAAGCTCAATGGATGTATTTTCCTCATGGGTTGGAGGATTTAAGTTGTGTTTGGGTCTTTAACAGGGATTCCTGGGTTCCTGCAGGGTGAAAAGGAGTCAGCATTAACAAATACATTATTTGGAAGTATTTTCATGTCCTCGGGTGTCAGCTCGACTGAGAAGGGGAGAATTTAATGAGCTCTCTGTAGACTTGTAAATCTGTGTGTTTAAAAAACAGAGGAAATAGATGGTTTTGTTTACATGGTAGATGTCTAAAACTCGATGATCTTAGAGGTCTTTTCCAGCTTTGATGATTCTATGAGTCTATGAAATGAAATAACTCAGTTTAATGTTTGGGGTCAGGTTCAGAACTTCACTGGAATTGAAGGAATATCACCCCTCACAGTTTGGGGATTTGAAGACAGGTTTAAAAATATGCCTAAAATAACTAGTATTCAGATTAATATTCTGTTAGGGTATGAATCAGCTCTTTCTGCTTTTGCAAGGTGTGTATAGGAGCGTTCAGTGAAAACTTTACATCAATAGGACAACGGTTTTGAACCCTTTAACTTTATTTCTGCCTTTTCAACCTTTTTCTGCTTTTTTTTCAACCCTTTAACTGCCTTCCATTAGGGAGAAACCCAATCTCCAAAGTGTTTCTTGCATCTTTGAGCCACTCCCAGGAAAGCACAAGGGGTTAGACAGACCTGTCATGGGAATGCCACACACCCCTCAAAATAATGTGGTTTAGGAAGAAAGAGTTCAGACATCAGAATTATATTGGAAATGCAAAAATCTGGAGATGCTTTCAGAGGCACAAAATAGGAATTGACAGATGAAGAACTGGAGATGATTTTATTTGCATAAGAAGCCACCTGAAGTATTTTAATTCTCCACCACAAACTAATATCTCTGTTATTTGCCTAAATTTGTTCTCCAGCCTTTAAGGGATATTTGTAGAGAGGCATTAGGCTCAGTCTTCAATTTTTCTGCCTTGCTCGGGTAATTTCCTCACTACAGGACAACGGCTCATGGCTGTGTGGAATGTGAAGAGGCAGAAGGTGGTAGGTACCAGCTGGTGACTCTCGCTGTTGTGGTTTTCCCAAATTCTCATCTTGGTCCAGGAAACTTTCCTTGGGGGGTGGAGGCAGTGATGCCACCATGGGGGCTTGGAGCTGGCCAGTGGTTTATTTTGTGGAGGTTGTTGTGGCTTGGGGGAGGAAAGAGGTGAGGGGAAGGGGTAGAAAGAGAGAAGGGAGGGTAGAAAGAGTGAGAGGGACAAGGAGAGGTAGAAAGGGGAGAAGGGGGGAAGGAGGGGTAGAGAGGGAAGAGGAAAAGTGGGTGTAGAAAGAGGAGGAGGGGGAAAGGTGAGGTAGAAAGGGGAGGAAAGAGGGAAGGGGGGTAGAAATGGAGAGGGAGGGGGAAAGGAGGGGTAGGAAGAGAGGAGGAGGAGGAGGGAAAGGGGTAGAAGGGGAGGCAAAGAAAGGGTAGAAAGAGGAAGGGGGGAAGGAGAGAGGAAAAAGAGGTAGAAAGAAGGAGGTGGAAG
>VYZX01018901.1:6209-48453 GCA_013401335.1 Brachypteracias leptosomus | reverse complement strand
ACCCTTCCTCTCTCCGCAGGCAAAGGCAGCTACTGGACCCTCGACCCCAACTGCGAGAAGATGTTCGATAACGGCAATTTTCGGAGGAGGAGGAAGAGGAGGGCGGAGGCCGGAGCGCCCGAGGGGAGCGGGGGGCTGCGGGGAGCCCCCGCCGCCGATACCCCCCTCTACGGGGCCCAGGCCTGACGAGAGCTGCCCCGGAGGCTCCGAGGAGCACGAAGGCGCCGGAGAGGCTTCTATTTGTAAGGCTTAATTACACGTTTTTATCAAGAATCTATAAATACGGAGAGATGTGGGGATGGGGGTGTGCCGGGAGCCGTCGGGGGTGATGCTTCCCCTCCTTTTTCACTCTGTCTCTTCCCACTAAAGCCTTGGAGAGGCTTTAACCTCATGCCCTGGGGGTGTCCAGGGTCCTTTCTCAGCTTTACATGGCCAAGAGGAGCCCTCCCTGCTGCCCTCCTGGCAGGTAAATGCTGGGTTTTGCAGCTTGGACCTTCCAGAGATGCCAGGAGAGAGCCCAAGGTGCCCTCACCCCATTCCCGGGGGGACCATCCAAGCCCTGCCATCCTCTGCAGCCTTTCTAAATAAAACCCCGTTATTTTTCCCCCAACCACACCAGCTCATCTTTGTGCCAGCCTGTGGAGCTGGCGATAATTTGTACCAAGAATTTCAGATTTAATCGAGCATCTAGAATTAAGCCAGATCCCTGCTGAGGAGCTCTTTAATTGCTAACCACCCTGATGATGGTTTGTGGGGAGCTGGTGGCCCTTGGCGAGGGTGTCCTGATGCAACTCCAGCTCTGCCCTGCAGCTCAGCAGCCCCAAGGTACCCCCTGGCTTCCTGGGGCACCTGCTGCTGGAGGCTGCCTTGCTAAAAACACCTGATTTATCCATGCAACCCACATATTCATGTGGTTTCTTCATTTTTTAATGAAGCTTTGGAAAAATGCACCGTGACCCCAGCAGGCTGCAGCCACAGTGGTTGCATTTGGAGATTTTATTAAATACTTAAGGGGCTTTTGGCCGCCCCTATTTGCTTATTAATACCTGGTACCTGTTCCCTGCTTTTCCTTTCTGGTTGTTTTTTTAAGGTCCTTAAGCTTGAAGAAAAGAAATTGTGAATTCTATAGTTGCCTTTGGTTTCTGGATCTCTTTCTCCTTCATTGCTTATGATAAAAACACAGCTTGCTTAAATAAAAAGCTAAAAATACTATTGTTGCTGTTTACAGGGAAACAACCCCAAACAGAAACCTGCATAATGCAAACTTTTTGTGCATTGTCATGGAACCATAAAGCAGGTTTGAGACAGAAAAAAATACAACCAAACAAAACAGTCTAAGAACCTAAAATGTGTCAGAGATGCAAGTCCCTGATGGAGGGGAAGAATTAGGTCTGCAAGCAGTTTTTCCTGGCCAAAAATATAATAAATAGTATTATAAAGTATCTGGCTTATTAATATCCAATTTTAGCAGACCTGGAGGGAAGGAAAGAGCAAACAACTTATCAGCCAGTGTCTTGTGTGGATTTATATAGGCAAATTTCTTTTTTATTAATCTCCTATTTGAAAAAAAGCTTCATGTAAGAAAACATCCCTGTTCCAAAATGGCTTTTTAAATCTTTCAGGCAGAATCTCTTTGTTCATTTTATTATTTTCCAGGGCTAACCAGTAAAAAGACATTTAAATTATGATGCCTCTTTTCTTTTTAAAGGGAGTAGAATCCTGTTGAAGGTTTGAAGCTGTTGTTTCAGCAGGGTAAGATACAACATTAAAGAGCACAAGGAGAGATATTTTGGCAACTAGGTGCATTTTAAGCTGCTTTTTTCCAGGTGGCTGAAAGTTGTGGTGAGCAGGTCATGTAGAGAGTGAGGAGGGGTGATAGGCTTGTGTCATTAGTAAAAAAAGGGGGGGAAAAAAGGGCTTGTTGATGAATTTCTTGATGCAAATAGCTCCATGTTTTGGTTGGCATTCAAATTGTTAAAAGCTGTCTTTGGACTGTGAAATTCACTCGCCAAGGAGCAGATAATAGGAAGGATGAGAAACTCTTGCTATGGCAGAGCTGGAAGGACCCTTCCCAAGACACAGTGAAGACACTGACCTCAGAGCTGGGCAACAAGGGATTTCACTCAACCCACATTTTCTCCTGCTCCAGGATACAAAGGTCTGGATCCAGCTGCACCAGATGAACTCTGTATTTTCAGCTCAAGACTCTGCCCTGGGACAGTGATGGAGCTGCAGGACCCTGAAAATGCAGCAAAACACCAAGAGGAGAACCTTGGGTGGCTGCAGGTTCTTCAGGCTTGCCCAGCATGGTCTTTGTGAGCAGCTCAGCTGGGTCCTGTGCTGGGGAGCTCCATGGATAGCTCAGTGAAAGGACCACACTGCATTGCCAGAACATTTCTCTGGGGACTGTTTGAGATGATTCAATGTGTACATGGAGGCCATCACTTGTATCTCTTTGTGCTTCTGCTGTACTCTTAACTCTATTTTTGTGTCCTGGAAAGAAAAGGAGAATTTTTGTAATAAATCAATCTAGTTGGAGCAGAGAAGTTGTTTGAAGGAAGAATTGCATCAGGTGATGAGGGGCTGGGCTCAGACTTCAGTGAAAAAGGGAGATGGGATGTTGTGGTCCATCCTTGGGGTTGAGTTGCACCCTCAGCAAGTGTGCAGGTGATGTGTGGGGTGGTTGACATGTCTGAGGGGTGGGATCCATCCAGAGGGAGGTGGGCAGGCTTGAGAACTGGGTCCAGGTGAACCTCATGAGGTTCAACGAGGCCAAGTGTAAGGTCCTGCACCTGGGTCAGGGCAATCCCCAGTGTCAACATAGGCTGGGGGATAAAGAGACTGAGCAGCCCTGGGGAGAATGGCTTTGGGGGTACTGGTGGGTGAGCAGGGCAGGGAGGGGATCCTGTCCCTCTGCTTCACTCTGGGGAGATCCCCCTGCAGTGCTGGGGCAGCTCTGGAGTCCTCAGCTGGTGGAGCAGGGCCAGAGGAGGCCCCAGCAATGGTGGGAGGGCTGGAAGCCTCTGGGCTGGGAGGCCAGGCTGGGAGAGTTGGGCTTGGGCAGCCTGGAGAGGAGAAGGCTCCAGGGAGACCTTCTGGTGGCCTTGCAGGACTTCAAGGGGCCTGTCAGAAAGATGAGGATGGACATTTTATCAGGATCTGTTGGGACAGGACAAGGGGCGATGGTTTGAAACTAAAAGAGGAAGATTTAGACTAGATAAAAGGAAGAAAGTTTGGATGCTGAGGGTGGTGAGAGCCTGTGCCAGGTTGCCCAGAGAGGTGGTGGCTGCCCCATCCCTGGAACCATTGCAGGGGAGGTTGGATGAGGCTCTGAGCAACCTGAGATAGTTGAACATGTTCCTGACCACTGTGGGGTGGTTGGACTAGATGACCTTGAAAGGTCCCTTCCCACCCAACCCAGTCTGTGATTCTGACTTTACTGCTCTTGGAGGGCAGTAACACCCTGCAGGAATGGAAGAAATTCTGTTTAAATGGTGCAAGAGTTCTGCCCCTATGAGAATCTGGGGTGCCCTGAACTCTCAGGTGTGGGATCTCATGTGGACAGTTGGGTTGGCCAAGGCCAGCTGGCCATGCCACCATCAGCAGGGGACACTCTGGAGGTGCTGAGTTGCTCTGAAAAACATCATGAGCTGACTCAAAGAGCAAGATGCTGAGTGAGGACAACACCAGTTCCAGTAAGTGCTGAACCAAGTGGTGCAGAAATGGGTGTGGTAGAGGGGAAATGGTGTAATGAAGTAGGGGAAAAAATCAAATTACAGTAAGAACACTGAGATTGGCTGTAAGATCATCTGGTCGTAATAGGGGCTACAAAAACATCATTTGTTTTTTTTCACAAGAGCAAACTGATTTTTTTTCTTATCACAATGACAATATATATATAATTTAAAAAAAAAAATTAAGGAAAACACTTCATTATCACCCATTGTCGAGGTTTAGGGTCAGTCCACCAGACCAGATAGAAGAAGTGAAGATTTTTTTAATTATTATTTTAGGGTAATTACTGCTGTGCTTGCTGAAAGATTTCATATTCTCTCCATTGACAGCTTTCAGGTTTTAATAGAGCTGATATGTTTTATTTTCAGTGCAGGCTTAACTTGGGAGGTGCTGCTGCTCATGGTGAGCCCAGAGACACTTTAGGCTTGAGTTTTCCATTGTTTTATTAAGATGAACTCATTAATTTTAATTCAGACTGTTGAGAAGCCATCTCAGCTGCTGGGGAGATGGTCACAAGTCTCTGCCCATGTCCCACTCTGATTGTGAGCCATGAGTTTTTAAAATAAACTTAATTCTTCACAGTTCATTTCCAGCTTGGTTTTCTTTTTTTCCTTAAAGTGATTTGTTCAATAGATTTTATCAGGGATTTTATAAAATGTCTCATAACTCCTCCCTGGAGCTTCTTGTTTATATTAAGACAATTTTCCTAAAGTCACCATGTAATTAATGTGTATTTAAAAGTCCTTTATGGTGTCCAAGCATGTGGGTGAGAGCCCTGCAAAAGAGATCTTGTAACACATAAAATAGAAGCAAAAAGAATTAACAGCTCAACCTCATTCACTTTTCCCTCTGAGAGAAGAGCACCATCCCACAAGCAAACAAAAAACCACACAAGAAAGTTGGTTGGGGAGAAAAATGGTGTCTCTGTAAGAGCCTGTTCTGGCAGTGTAGGAATTTTTTGGTCCAAAAATGTGTTGTACAAAAATGTGTCCATAAGACAATGGACACATATAAAAATGCTGAATTTCAGCCTGGTACTTTCAAGGAGGTTTCTCCATCCATCGATTCTTCAGTGCGGATAATTCTGATTTATTTTTTCCTTAGAGCCTCCAGGTTTTGCCCTGCACTCAGTTTTCATCCAAAGCCATTTATCATCTCCTCTTTGACTTCTCCTCTTCTCCCATTAACTCCCCAGCAGCCCCAGGACTTACCCAGCCCCTCTGCAGAGCCTTGGGGCACATCTGTCGGGCTTGCCACGAAACAGCCTGAAGAAGGAAGAGTTTTAATACCTTAATTAAAGGTTTCAGATTCATTCAGCAATTTTAAACTCTACAGGCTTGCTTGCTTCTTTTAATTGACGAAGTGCAGCCCTTCAGGTTCCCCTTGTAACCCTGCCAGGGCTCACAACCTCCCCTTACAGTTCTTTTCCCCCCCTTTGGTTTCTATAATGAGATAATTAAGTGTTTCATGGTTTGTTAAGGTACAATACATTAAAAAAGGGGTTTAAAGCTGTTGATTTGGGATGGGAAAACAGGTAATCACAATTTATTACCTGTTACATGCAGCCTCGCTGGAGAGATTTTGTCCTTTTATTTAGAAGAAGAAATTGTTCCTATTAAGAATAGCACATACTTAATTTAATTCCCAAATATTTAGCTTTTAATATTTAAAGTCAAGGTGGTTAAGGTCAAGGGGCTTTAAGTGTTTCCCTGACTGAACTTACACTGTAAGTGTGTTGAATTCATCACCAAAACTGAAACCCATGAAAATACTGAAGAAAGCTTAAAAAACCCTTCCAAGCAGGTTAAGAACCCACTTCCCCAGCACCATTTCTGGTGCCTTGTTGGAGTCCTTGATGCTTTCATGGTAGGTAAATGCTTGGATTTCCTTTTTTCTTCAGCCAGCAAGTAGCAGCCCTTGGCAAGGCCATGGGGAAGGAGAAGAAATTGTCAGATAAACCCATTTAAAGACAAATCTACACATGCAGAAGTAAAGTCTAATAACAGCAAAAGGCTCCATCAAGCTGCTTGCCCAGGTCTCCTTGGATCACACCATGGTGAAGACGACTTGACCTCCATATGTCAACATTAATTAATTGAAAGGCATGTGCAGTCCAGCTGAAATTCTTTTCTAGGAAGGTCAATAGCCTAAATTCTTCTGGTGTCCTCTGCTCCCTCTCAGCTGGACCTCTACTCATGGTCCAGCCAAAGTTCTCCAGACCTGAACCATGAAGGACATCCCAGGTGAGGTCTGGTGTCAATGCTACTATGACTGAGGAGGCAATACCAAGATTTCAAGCTCTAAAAGGGAAGAATTACCCAGCAGCAAGTGGGAGGTGATGAGTTTAGAGCCAAGGGAGCTGCTCCCATGGCTACAGGGGAACATTCTGGTTGTCCCTGAGGCTGAGAGGTTTCCATGTGCTTGGGAAAAGGCAGGGCCATGGGGAAGTCCTCTGCTGAGGGAGCTGCCAGGGCCAAACAATTCCAATCTCCCTGGGTGTAGGGTAAGCTGTGGCTGCTGCCCCAAGCTCCACCTCTCACCCTGCAATTGTGTTTTAGAGGATCAAGTTTAGCTGAGTGACAGGACTTGGAGGCAGAGATAAACTGATGGCTTCTGCCCCAGGCTCTTCCTGTCACTGCAAATTGTGCTGTGGTGGGTATACATTTACAGCAGATTTTTTTTTTAATTTGCATAGCTACGGGCATAGGATCATAGGATTGTTTGGGTTGGAAAAGACCTTTAAGATCATCAAGTCCAACCCTTAACCCAGCACTGCCAGGGCACCACTAAACCATGTCCCTCAGCACCACATCTCCAGGGCTTGGAAACCCCTCCAGGGATGGGGACTCCACCACAACCCTTTCAGTGCAAAAAATTTTTCTAATAGCCAACCTAAACCTCCCCTGGCACAGCTTGAGGCTGTTTCCTCTTGTCCTATCACTTGTTCCTTGGGAGAAGAGCCCAACCCCACCTCACTCCAAGCTCCTTCAGGGAGTTGTGCAGAGCCAGAAGGTCTCCCCTGAGCCTCTCCCAGCCATGAACAACAAGCACTGAGCATAAAAAAATACTTTAGTCTTTGCTGTTCAGTCCTTGAGAGGGGTCTACAGAGGAACTACCCTTAGTTTTTCAACTGGGAGGATTATTAAGACACCTTTCCCTGCACATTTCTTTGGGACCACACCAAACTTAACATCCAAGAGTGCACTGATGACTTTTATAATCCGCAGTGACCCAAATCATTACGATACCTTTTACCAGCACTCATCAATTTTCAGGGTAAGTTCCAACAGTTTTCTCCTGCTGGCTATAAAATAACTGAACAAAAGGCTTTGCTAAAGGGGCTGAGATATTTCATGCCCCTGGAATTTTCTCACACTCCTGAGATCCTGCAAATAATCCATATTTCTGGCTGCAAATGGCAGCAGAAAGAACCTCGTTAATTCAGCTGGTGAAGGAACACAGGTAGAAATGATCCTCACTCCTGTAGGAGGCTGGAATGACACAGTCTAAGATATATTTAATTGCATTTATATTTTACTGACATAACCAGTGAGATTTAGCCCATCCATGTCACATCTGGTAAGGCAAAGCAGGTTTTTGAGGGACCTGAATCATGGAATGGGTTGGGTTGGAAGGGACCTTGAGGATCATCTAGTTCCAACCCCCTGCCATGGACAGGACAGCGTCTAAATTAAGTTGCTTCAAGCTCCATCCAACCTATCCTTGAACACCTCCAGGGATGGAACATCCACAGCTTCAACTTCCCTGTGCCAGTGTCATGCCCAGAAGAGATTTTTGGTAGGTATCAGTGAAACCAAAAATCAGGAACTTAGAAGCAAAGTGGAAAATGGTGTCTTGAAAAACAAAAAAAAAAAAAAAAAAAAAAAAAAAAAAAAAGAAAAAAAAAAAAAAAAAAAAAGAAGAAAGAAAATAGAGAAATAAACAAAACAAAATAAAGCAAAACCAGCCATGAAGCATCTGGCTGGGAAAAAAGAAAATCAAGTCAGCCAAAGGCTGATTATTAACCAGGGTGATGCCATTAGGGAGGTGACGTTGTTTTCATCCTGATCTATTTCGGTAGAAGAAAAATTATCCAGCAGCAAGGATGGGATTTTTAATGGAATATTTCATTAAATGCCTCTTAATGAAAGAGATGGGGAGATAACGGTGTGGAAAAAAAAGCTGTGAAGAAATACAAATATGTAATGAGGAGCTGAGTCCTTCTGCCCTGGAAATGGGGGGACCATGGGTTTAAATGAGGCACTAATGGCTTGGGCTGGCACCTCCAGGGCTTCAGGAGGAGCCTCTCAAGATAATACACTGTTAATTAACTTTCCCTCTCCCCAGAGGAACTTAGTGCCCAGTTGTTTCTAAATTAGGGGTTAATTCTCTTTCCTCAGTGAAAATATCACAGGTGGGAGCATTGAGGTGAGGGATGGACCCATGATTTGTCTCCAGCAATGAGTAGATTGTTAGGGGATTTCTAGGAAGAAAAAACCAAATTAGCTGTACTTAATTCTTACTTTTTTTTTTTTAACTACATGCCTTGCAATGCAGGAAAAAATATTGCACCTTTAGGAAGGGTTTGAATGTGGAGTAAAGAATTATTCTGCAAGTTCTTCATACCTTGTGTCCAAGCTACACAACAGACACAGGGGTGGGAAATGTCCCCTAAAGGACCTTGTGCTCTTCTGTAGCGACTCAAACTAAACTCTAGCAACAAAATAATGTTACATTTTTCCTTTTCTCTGCCTTTTTTGGGGTTGTTTTGTTGTTGTTGGGGGTTTTTTAACTGATGCTAAAGGTTTGTTTGGGAAAGAAACTTTTGGGAACACAACTTTGTGAGATGAGAGCTCAAGGTTAAACCCATGTGGCTACAGAGATTCAGTGTCTCACATTTCCTTTTATCTCAGAAACGTTTTCATTGGTGGTGGGTTTTTTTTAAATATGCCATAAAAAATGCCATATCTGACATGACTTTTCAGACACACTCCTGCTCTGTCCACGTTTAGGATAGGGTTCATCAACAGCTGAATTATGCTCGTTGTTGAGATGGAGATAAAATGCTTGGAATTACCTCTGCCCTCTAAATATCTGGATATCCTTCAGTTTAATACATCTTCATGATGGGCAGTGTTAGAGGCTGAAATCTCAGCCTTCCCTGGTACCTCACTGAGGAGAACTTCAAGGATACCTTCATGTGGCCTCTCAGAGGACAACCTTATTTTTGGAGCTCACTCACCAGCCCCTGCCTTTCAGCATCATCATTTTCTATCAAGGCAGCAGCATCCCAGTTTAAAACAAATATTGTCCTTGAAAACATCCCATTGCCACAGAGAAAATGATGCTTCATTGAGTTATCTCCATCAGCACACGCCAGCAATGGCTGTGGATAAATTACATACATCAAAGCCTCCTAATGACCGTCTTGGAGGGAAATTAGCTCCCTGTGTTTGCCTCGTTAATTAAGCCCAACCCCACCCTGCCACATATGCTGCTCTCCCTAATAGCCTGTGCAGAATAAATCACTGCCTGGCTGCTCAGGTTCAGTTTGGATACACTGAGTGGAGCAACATGAGCTAATTTGCATCTGCTGGATCTAGGAGACGTCTTAAAGATGCACAAATCTTGAGTAAAGACTGAAATATTAAATAAATTAAAGCTCACTGTATCTGTGGGCTGGAAAACAGGGATTACTTGTAGTTTATGCTCCCAGAATATTATGCACCAGGGTTTATTTGTTTGGCCAGTCCCTGTGAGATATTTTACACTCTTGAAGGTGTCTCACCACTCTTGCACCCCAATGGTCCAGCACATTTGTCTTTATTTAGGTTCCAGGAGGGGAGGTTTCTTCAGGAAGCTCATTTGGAGGATTTTGGGTTAGATCTTTCATGCTACTGCACAAAAGAAGGAGGAACAAGCCCAGTGTACACAACCTGAGCTGCAAAAGCACCTTGGACGTGCTCAAGAGAGTGTCTCTGAGGTCAACCTTCAACTGAGAAAGTCCTCTCAGAAATCTTTTGGCAGTGAATTCATCCATTGACAGTGGGGCATAAAGTGTTTCTTTATCTGGAAGGATCAACAGTGGCTTGGGTTTGAATTTTATTTTTGGAAGGATCAACAGTGGCTTGGGTTTGAATTTTATTTTATTTTTATTTAGCTGGTGGAGCCCACAGGAGTCACCTCATCATGTGTAAAGCTTTGCCCTAACCATAGGACCAGCTGCAATTCCTTCTCATTTAGTTTCCCTCCCAACCTGTGCTCATCAAACCAAGGATTATCACCTGTTATCACCAACCTGGAGACTTAATCAACCAATCAAGCAATAGGAGGTGCTAAATAGTCAGCTGGTGCTTCCTGCTTCTCCATGATCTCCTCACTCAGAGCAACATCAGCCATGGCTCATGGTTTGGTTTCCAGCTCCTAAGGTTCTTGTGAAGCAGGTTTGTGATGAAACCAGGTCGTTTTAGGTTGGAGGAGCCAGAGGTGGAGTTCTTCAGCAAAGGAAAGGTAAGTGTGTGTTTTCTTGTATTTATATTGTCCTTCTTTCTCTGTTTGAAAAGTTTTTATTAGTGAGTAATGAGCTTAATGATGGTGAAGTGAGTCCATGGGGGTTTTTTGAATATTCAATGTGTAATTCTTGGTACAGAGTAAACAAGGAGTTGTGCTTATTTCAACCTTCCAGCTAGGACCAAGAATCTAAAATACCCAAATCCTGGGGTCAGTTTTGGGTCCCTCACTCCAAGAAGGACCTTGAGGGGCTGGAGCGTGTCCAGAGAAGGGCAACGAAGGTGGGGAAGGGTCTAGAGCAGGAGTGTGGTGAGGAGCAGCTGAGGGAGCTGGGGGGGTTGAGCCTGGAGCAAAGGAGGCTCAGGAGAGTCCTTCTGGCTCTCAACAACTCCCTGATGGGAGATTGGAGCCAAATGGGGTCAGGCTCTTCTCCCAAGGAACAAATGATAGGACAAGAGTCTGTCACTTGGCAGCTGAAAATGTTCCCATTTGGGATCTGTATGTGGCTCTCACCAAACTTCTTGGTCAGTCACGACTGGGCAACACTGCTTTTTGCCCCCAAAAACCCACTGAATTACGTTTTTATTGGGTAGAGGAGCCTTTTTAGGAGGCCTGGAGCAGAAGCTGAGCACAGAAAGGCTTCTCCTCTGGTTGCACTTCCCAGAGCTCTAGAGTTGAAGGTTTGCCCTTAGTCCTAACGATGCTTCTCCAGTTGGGTGCAAGGAGCAGGTTAATTCCAAAAAGAAAATAAAAAATCCCCTTTCCCAGTTCACCTCATTCTTGGGTTGCTCTTTAAACCTGAAGCTTTTAAAACCTGTTGGAGACAGTTGCCAGCACCTCATATTTCAGGTTTTAAAAGGAGGTGTTTGTGAGTCATCTTGGGTTGTGTCTAAGCCTCAGTCACTTAACCCATAAACTGAGCAAATGCCAACTTGCTGTCACCCAGAAAACAATATATCAAGGTGTTCATTGTCACAAATCCTACAGAATAAAAGAAAACCTTATTCAAGAGGCAGGTGCCACCCATTGCAGAGCCTCTTACAAATAGCAGAGAGCTGGGAGATCTCCTGCAGAATCCTGACAGCTCCTCTTGCTCTATGTTCTGTCTTACAGATTGATTTAAAGCTTCAAATCTGTCTTGCCTGATACCAGCAGTTGATTAAAAATGTCCTGCAGCACTATATGGAGAGTGCAAAGTAAACAGCTCTTTGGGTTTGACTCTTGCCAGAATAAGATGCTTAGATCTACTGGTGGCAATGTAATAAAACACTGATGCTTGTTGCTTATAGCTTAAAACAAAAAAAGGCTAATAAATAATACTTCAGGTAATTAGCTAATTTATAATAACAATAAAAAAACTTTAAAAATAAAGTTAATGATAAAAAATAAATTAAAAATTAAAAATAATTTTAAATTAAGAATAATANTTAAAAAAAATGAAAAGTTAATAAAAAATTAAAAAAAAAGAAAAGTTAATAAAAAATTAAAAAAAATGAAAAGTTAATAAAATAACAAAAATAAAAATAGTAATAAAAATAATAAGAAATAAATAGTAATAATAGAAACAAAAATAATTAAAAATAAAAATAATAATACTTCAGATAATAAGTAATACTTCAGGTAGTCCATATTCTTTCTGAAAGACCCAAATTTGGCATGAGAGGTGTTGTTTCAGCATCATGATCCTTGTTTTGCTCTGCAAATGTCATGTGCCTATGGTGTGTCCTTCCCTACATGGCTGGAGGTGGCTGTGGTGTTGGCTTGTGTCCTCCAGGAGCACCTCAATGCAAGTGTCAGTTGTGGTCATCTTGGGCTGAGGTTGCCTTGGTGCCTTTTGCTGTCTGTGACTGCAGCTGCTGGTGTGAGATGGGAGAGAAAAATGGTCTGGAAAGGCTCTGAAATGCCCAACGAGGCGGTGAGGATGAGAAATGAGAGGAGATCTGGAAAATAATTTGAGATCTGGCTACTCCAGGGCTTGTGTACTGTGTGCACTACTTCATGTCCTCCCTGCAGCCCCATCTCCACACTTCTAGTAGGTGTTTTGAGTGTTTTCTTCTTCTTCCACATCTAGATTCACATCCTGCTGTTTTCCAAGGCCAAGCTCCTGTAGACCAAGGACATGGGTGGTGATGTTGACATGTAGGTGCTGACCTTAGGAAGCCTTCTCTTGCTCCCATACGTCACTCCTGTGCCATCACTCATTGCAGTTCTTCTTGCCTTATTTCTTCTCAGCCTGAGACAGGAATCACTTGATGCTCAGAACTATTGGTGACACAGGTAGAGCCAAGGTGAAAGAGCTGGGAAGTGATGATAAATGAGTGTCATAAAAAAGCTATTTAATTCACCTCCACCCAGAGATTCCCTCTACCTTCTGCTTTGCCAGTTTCCTTAGAAACTGGGACACTTGGGGATTTGGGTACTGATTAGAGAAAGAAAGAGAGTATTTCTCTGATTGTCTGCCTGGAGGATGTAACACATCGATATTGAGTTCAGGACCTTGCTTCCTTCCATGAAAACATTACAATGCTCAAAAATCGTTTGTTTGAGCTTTTAATTCAGCTGCTAAAGTGAGTTTCAGGAGAGGTGAAGATCATTTCTAGATGGGTAAAGAAGGAAACCTGTTTTAGAGAGCTGGAAAATCACATTTAAAACAGTTTGCTCTTATGGATGGTGATAAAAAAGAGATTTTGAATTTATTTTGATTTTGGAAATATTTTGACACCATTAACCCATGTCCCTCAGCACCACATCCACATGGCTTGGAAACCCCTCCAGGGATGGGGACTCCACCACTGCCCTGCCCAGCCTGGCACAGCCCTTCACAACCCTTTGGGGGAAGAAATCGTTCCTCATGTCCAATCTAACCCTCCCCTGGCATGACTTGAGTCCATCTTCTCATCTCCAATAAGTTTGAGAACTTTGTCATTGATGTAGCTGAAAGTTTTTGGACACTTGGCTTTCTTCTAACTGCATAAATAGGCACTTTTAGGTGACAATATGAAGAGAATTGAGTTTGTCTTGGGAAGATGTAGATGTGGTGTCTGCAACACCTGGAAGTGTTTGGCAGGAGGGATTGAACAGCAGGAGCAGACCATGTTCCTACAAAGATCACCCTTGTCTTGAGTATAACCCCATGCCAGGGGCTGCAACTGGGGTCATCTCCAAAAGCCACTATTTGTCTGTGTGTTTCTTGATTTTGTTAACACTTAGTCATGAGGTTTTTGAGGGTTTGTAGTGATGGAAAAGGCATAATGTCCTCAAACTGGAAGAGGGGAGATTTAGATTAGAAATTGGAAGAAGCTCTTCATTATGAAGTTGGTGAGACACTGGAACAAGTTGTCCAGGGACTTTGTAGATCCTTCATCCATAGAAGTGTTCAAGGCCAGGTTGGATGGTGGTGGAAGCCCATACCTGGAAACTTTGAAGGCCAGGCTGGATGGGGCTCTGAGCAACCTGGTCTAGTGGGAGGTGTCCCTGCCCATGGCAGGGGGTTGGAATTAGATGATTTTTGAGGTCCCCTCCAACTCAAACCATTCTAGGATTGAAATGATCTTTGCTGTATTCCTTAATTACGTCTCACCCAACTCTGCAGTTATGATATAAAAATCTTAGTTTTTTTAATCTTAATTTTTAAAGATAATCTTAGCTGAGAAGTGAGCCCCATTTTCAGGTAATAAACACTTGTCTTTGGGGATAGGGGGGAAGGAGCTGGTCTGGAGAGAAGATCTTTGTTCAGCCCCTGCCCACCCTTCCCATTACCTGTCATTTAAGGAGAGGAGCAGCTTTTCAGATCTCCAGTCACATAATCATGGCCACAAAATCTGTGGGGAGAAACTAAATACCTTGGGAAGAGTCCCTGCCGGCCTCCTGGATGGCTTAAAGTGCCGAGGAGTGTCTGAGAGAGGTGTCAGCGCAAAGATGAAGAGGAAATTTCCCCAGGCAAAAATACTTGTGGGTCTTAAAATGTTTTCTTTGCTTTCAGAATATACACTTGTCCCAGTGGTTCCCACGTGGGCTGAGATGCTGGTTTCTTTGGAGGGTATCATTTCATCCCTGGCACCAGAGGGGAAAACACGTTTCAGGAACAGGCAGGAGGAGGGACAATAACCCCAGAGTCAGGGGCTCTGTAAATCCTCATGTTTTACCTCAGTCTTCTGGCTCTATGCTCCAGCGAGCACCACTCTAAGAACCTTTATTTCCTTGTTTTCCCCTTTACCTTGGCTTTTTTTTTTTTGAAGTTCTGTCTGTTTCAGCTTGAGATGTTATTTCTCTGTCACTATGGTAACATCAAAATAGCCGTGCCAATCTCAGGGAAAATAGAGAAGGGGTTGTCAGCCAAACTGCTGCTCTGCTTGGAGAGTATTTTCATGTCTCTAACAATCATTTGGAGATCATCCAAGGAGAGGCACAACCCTCACCCACAAAGCCAAAGAGTCAGTCTAAGAAGATGCTGTAGATAAATTTTCTGTCCCCTCCTTTTTGGTGGGGACCTGAAATGTCTCCCTCTCCTTCCAGGCACTATCTGGAGGTTGTGTTGGTGGAGTGATGCCTGGAAGAACGTCTCCCTCCAGCTTTCCCCATGTACTTGGCACTGGTGAGGTCATATCTCAAATACTGGGGTCACTTTTGGACCCCTCACTCCAAGAAGGATGTTGAGGTGCTGGAGCAGGTCCAGAGAAGGGCTACATACTGTGGTGTTGCTCTATAGAGTCTTCTATGACCTGTCTTGACTTGCTCTTGATATTTAACCAAAAACCAATTTATGCTAGCCTGCAGTTTCCCTCAGAATTCCTCATCTAGAGGGATTGTATCCTATAAGAGGAAGCTTCATATTGGAGCGTGGGATCAAATAGACTTTATAGCCCTGTTTGCTTCCAGGGCAACAACTCAGGAGTTGGGGCAGTTTAAGGTTGTGACTCGCAAAGAAAATTTGCTTGACACCTGGTTTTATAACTTTAATATGGAACAAGTCAGTTTGCAAATGGATCAAAGTTATAACCAGAAGGGTGACACTGGCACAGGTTGCCCAGAGAGGTGCTGGAAGCCCCATCCCTGGACATTTTGAAGGCCAGGCTGGCTGGGGCTGTGAGCAACTGATGTAGTGGGAGGTGTCCCTGCCCATGGCAGGGGGGGTGGAACTGGATGATCTTTAAGGTCCCTTCCAACCCTGACCATTCTATGATCCTAGAGAGAGATGAGTCTTCAATAATGTTTATTTCATAATTTATGTGGTTTTTCTCTCATTCTATTGCAAAGCTACTTGAGGCGTGATGACAAGGGGAGGCTGTATCCTGGGGTGGTGGAGAAAAACAAGTTATTTTTCTACCTCCAAGTGCTATGTTGGCCTTTGTGTCTAGCAAACCCCTACTGCAGATGCCAGGTGTCCTTTGTCATTGCAGGAGCCACCATCCCTGGGTGGACTGTAGAGGTGTGCCCAACATGCAGCTCTCATTATTTGCAGAGAAGCTCTGGTCTCCCATCATCCCACGACTTCATTGTAGGCTGCTTTGTTTTGAGTTAAGACTGACTGGAGAGTAGCAAGAAAGACTTCTAAAGAAAACTACAGCCTGTGGGTTAATGAAACTTCCAAATCCTTGGGACAGCCTCTGGCAGTGCATAGTTAAAATACTTAATCCACCCTTGGCGAGCAGAGCTCTGCTGGGCAGTCATCCTCAAGCCTTGACCCCAGAGCATTCCTCCATGCTTCTGCTCCCTTTCATCATTTCCTGGGCTCTTTCAGCCCTTCCCTGGACCTCGCTGACCTTTGCTGGGTCTTTATTCTTCATTTCACACCGTTGTGTTCACGGGAGGTTCCCGTAGGCGCTGGAGAAGAACAAAGCTTTAAACCCTCTGGTTGGAGAGTGTTTTAGCACCTACCTGCATCCCATGCCCAGTGCTAAATTACTATATGTTGTTTTAAACACATCAGAGACCATCTTTATAAAATCATCATAGCTCTTCAACATACAAGGACACTGACCTGGGTCACACTGCTTCATTTTACTGCCCTAAAATGAGTCTGCTCCCTGAAGACCTTCTCCAAAGCTTTTGGGGTCAATGCAAGAGCCCATTTATCCTCCTCAATATTTTTCAGAGGCATTTAATTCCTCTGAGGGTTATGGCCAAGGTGCCTCGGGTATTTAGTGAGGTTTTTCTAACAGCATCCACATCTTCCTGAGTGCTTTTGATAGTCTGTTGTTGGATATGACCCATTTGGGGGGGTCATATCTGATAGATGATCATTATATATTATAAGCTGATCATCATATAATATATGTATTATATATTTCCAGTTGGAAATCATGTAATATATGTATTATATATTATAAGCTGATCATCATATAATATATGTATTATATATTTCCAGTTGGAAATCATGTAATATATGTATTATATGTTTCCAGTTGGAAATCATGTAATATATGTATTATATGTTTCCAGTTGGAAATCATGTAATATATGTATTATATATATATATCATTGCTGAGAGCTGATAAATTGTGCATGGCTTATTTGCAACATTTATCCATGTGCTCAAGAAAAACCATACTGAGTCAATTTTATCCTAAAGCTGAAGCACATTTGTTGCCTCTAAAGACATCCCAGGATGGGAAGATCAGCAGGAGTTCTCCTTATTTCTCCATGCTCATTCAGAGGAGCCTTGAAAAGGGGTATAAAAGGCAACAACAGACTTGTAAGAACCAACTGTTCAGTTTCTGTGCTTCACACAAGGAACCCAAGTGCTCCTCAGCTCACTGGGATGTAGAAATAAGTCTCATTGTGAGGACCTGGCTTGTATCTGATCCAACACTGCTCTGAACACCTCCAGCAGGGTTCAGAGACCCTTGTGGAGCTCTCAACTTCCCTAAGAACTCAGCATGCTCAGGGTGGGCTTTGAAACAACCAACCCAGCAGCAAAGCCAGGGATGAAGATTAGTCCAGGACTGTGGATGGTGCTTGCAGGCACCTTGAGCTCCCAGCTGGAGGGGAGATCAGAGCCTGGTGATGCTTCCATGGTCTGCTTGGGATGAGACTGAACCAGCAGGAATTGGTTCATCCTTTCAGGAGGTGAGAAGCTGAGAAGTAGTGGAACTCTGAGATTGAATTGCTGCTGATGATAGACTGGGAGAGTTGGGGTTGTTCAGGCTGGAGAAGAGAAGGCTCCCAGGGGACCTTCTTGTGGCCTTCCAGGATCTGAAGGGGGCTACAGGAAAGCTGGGGAGGGACTTTTCAGGCTGTTGGGTAGTGGCAGGACTGGGGGGAGTGGATCAAAACTAGAGGTGGGGAGATTCAGATGAGACATTAGGAAGAAGTTCTTGCCCAGGAGGGTGGGGAGACACTGGCCCAGGTTGTCCAGAGAGGTGCTGGAAACCCCATCCCTGGAAGTGTTCAAGACCAGGTTGGATGGAGCCTTGAACAACCTGCTCTAGTGGGAGGTGTCCCTGCCCATGGCAGGGGGGTTGGAACTAGATGATTTTTAAGGTCCTTTAAGGTTCCTTCAGATGGATGATAGGTCTGGATTTCATGAAGACACAACCTCAGGTTTCTGGGGAGCTTCAAAGCTGAAGATGGATGAACACGACCACTGGAGCTTTACCACTTCTGCACTAGATGTCTAAACCCTTTTCTTGCCAATATATCTGAATATCCCCTGAGTTTGGTGTGGTTAATGCTCTCCTCCTTTTTAAGCCTGAATCTTTTTAAGATCATCTCCATCCTTGTTAAGAATGGTGCCAGAATGAAGCATTTCAGATTAGGAGCCTGGGTGTTTAGATATGTGGGAAATAGAAAACATTGTGTAAGGCAGGATAAATATATTCTAAGGCCTAAAAGCCTTGAGCTTCTGGGAAAACCAGAATTAAAACCAAACTCTTGTTGTACAGTGTTTTGTTGGAGTTGTGCACCACTTACTAGTTCAGAAACCAGTTGGAAATATTTAATATTGGCTGCAATATTATTCATATTTGCTCTATTTTATTCATAATATTTGCTCTAGCTTAGCCTAAGCCCTTTTTTTTTTTTTTTTGAAAGTGGATCTTGGTTGAATTGATGGAGAGACTCTTTCCATCTGAGCATCTAATGGTGCCTATCACTGAGGGGTTTCAAGTGTTTGAAGGAAGAAAGACAGACCCCTGCCCCATCCTGACACTGACAAATGGACTCCTTTCATTTGTCAGACTTTCAACGTGAGCCTTGCCTGCCAGTTTTGGGAAGGAATGTCCTGGTTTCAATATCTTCAGCAGCCCCCCTGCAGGCAAATTCCCCATGGTTGACCAGCAAAGCACCTGCCAGGAGGGGAGGAGGAGACCCTGGCCAGGAGCAGCTCTTGCTGCACCATCTAAACCTGTTTAAGTGCATTCATAGCTAGTTCCCCCATGTATTTCTGCATGCCTCAGTATGAAAACCAGCTCATAAATGTTGAAAAGATGGTGTGTTTTCTTTCCCCAGCCATAATTAAATCAGTTCCACTAGGCTATCAGATGAGAGGGATCTTCTTGTCTTTCAACCTGGGGAAATAAACCCCGTCCTTGAGCTTCAAGCTGTTGCACAGCTGAGAACAAGAGTGCTCTTAGCCTTAATGAATGCTAACGAGTAGCTGCAGCTGCTCGAGATGTACAAGAGAGGGGGAAAAAAATCTGGTAGACCAAATCCTCCCTCAAGATGCTTTCTGACTTGGAGCTGAACAGATTTCATCTTGACATTCATCTTGGACACCAGTGGGTGCACACAGAATGTGTTTGTCTCCACACAAGATGGTTTTGCTCCTCAGAATGAGCAGATAATGAGTGTGTGTGTGAGAGAAGAGGGTTTCTGCATCCTTGCAAAGTGTGTGGTTGGCACTCACCAGCTTCCTGGAGGAGAATTTGCTCTTTAAATGAGTTTGGACACATGTAATGGATCTATATAAATGGAGAAATAAAGTGCTGGAGTTTGTTCTTATGAGTCCATGCCAAGGAATGTTTGTTGGAATGAGTGATGACATCTTTTCTCTAAAGAGAGATGAGTATTATCTACAGAAAGTCTCCTGTAAAAAAAACATTTTGAGGAAAAAAACCTTTTCAGCTCCTTTCTTACACCTGAGTTTATTTCCCTTGTTGCTTAAGGACTTTGATCCTTCCTTGAATCTTGTAGTTTCCCATCAGCCTCACCTGAGTTAAGTAATAAGCTCCCTAAAAGTGTTTTCAGCTTGGATTTCATCAAAAATGTCAGAATAGTCACCACAGAATTAACCAGAAGCTACAGATCCTTTTCTGTCTCTTTTTTTTTTTTTTTCTCCTTTGCCTTCAATAAGGGAAATTATTTCCAGCTTAGAAATAGTCACCCTCTGGCTCCTGCAAAATAATTTGAGTGCTTGTAGGATACTCTGACATCTGTGGGCATATTTCATCCATTATCTCATATTAAACCTAGAGGTGCTATTAAAATCTAATATACTGTGCAGTGGTTTTGATCTGCAGGGAGCACTGGGGGTGTTTGTACCCAAAGTGGCTGCAAAGAGCATTTAAAACTGAACTGATGTGGGCATTTAAATATTGATTTGAATTATATCCCTTTGGGTTGCTCTCTATCCCCTGCAAAGCTCCATTTCTAGCAGATTGCTGGAAAAATCAACTTTATTTCAAAATCTGGGGCTGTGGGCACTTGAGCATGTCTCAACTCAAACCCAGGACTCTGGGAAGGAGAGTGAAGGGAGAGATGGTGATAAGTGACTACCCAGATAGCATCAGTGACCAAAGGCTGGGAAATGGGTCCCTCCTTATCTTCCCATAGTCATGAGAGACAAATGAAGATGGATGAATATGGATCATCATCATTTCTCCTTGTCAGGCTCTGCAGCTCTCAAAGAGGCAACATGTTGTGCCTGGAAAATAGCAATTTATGGGCTGAGAAACCTCCTTTATCAATTAAAACTGCTACCTGAGAGGTGTGTTCTACCAAGCTGCTCCCACTTGACATCTGCAGCCAGCAGCAGGTTTGTTCTTGTGGACAATTCCATGTGGTTTCTGGTTGAGGGTTTGATAGCAGCATCCAAGCTGGCACCTAACCTGTGGTATATGGTGGGACCCTCTCCATTCAGCCTCTCTTGCTGTTTTATCCTTGCAGACAGACTTAAATCTGATAAATACATGGGTTTGTTCTTAAAAGCTTGGGTTTTACTCCCAACTTGCTGGTAAATTCCAGGTCCAGTCAAGTGCTGGGTCCCTTGGGTGCCTCTGGTCTTGTCTCTCCAAGGGATGGGAGCAACAGTGTCTGAATAATAGAAATATCAAAGTTTTTTATTTTATATTACAAGCCCTAAAGTGTCATTTAATATATATTGAAATGTACATGATGAGGGATGAGTGAGAAAGGACTTGAGCTCAAAGCCTGAGGGAACTGGGGCTGTCTAGCTTGGAGAAGAGGCTGAGAGGAGACCTCATTGCTCTCTACCTCAAAGGAGGTTGTGGTGAGGCTGGGGTTGGGCTCTTCTCCCAAGGAACTAATGAAGGACAAGAGGTGATGGCCTCAAGTTGCACCAGGGGAGGTTTAAGTTGGACATTAGGAAGAAGTTCTTGACTGAAGGAGTGGTCAGGGACTGGCCCAGGCTGCCCAGGGAGGTGCTGGAGTCACCATCCCTGGAGGGCTTCAACAAACGAGTAGCTGTGGTGCTTTGGGACATGGTCTGGGGGTCAGGGAGATGTTGGACAAAGGTTGGACTTGATGGTCCTACAGGTCTTTTCCAACCCAGATGATTCTATATTATAGCCACTTATAGAATTCTTCCACCTCTTCAGAGGAACCGTGGTCTGTAAACTGAGCATCTAAAGAACTCATTTGAAAATCAAGGTGGTTTCCTATGGTTTTATGGTGGTTAAATCCAGGCCCTTGGTCTTAAAAGATGCAACCTTAGCTCTGACACTTCTACACCATCAGTGCTCACATCTATGGTTCCTTCATCTCCCAGACCCTGACCACAGCCTGAACCACAAGCTCTTTGTCTCTGATTTAGGCATCAAAGTAGAGATGTCTCCACCAGATGTGAAAGGGCAGAAATCACACCTGTGTAAAATTGAAAGCAGACCAAGCCCTTATCTCAAATTCTCCAGCTCAGGGGCATTTGTGGGGTTCCAGATTTAGCCACCTACCGGGAAGTGGAGATTTTGCTGCTCGAAATGAGTCACCTCTTCTGTGCTGAGAAAGGAGATGGGCAGGTTTCAATCTTGCTCAGCCAGCCCTGAAATGGGTTTTATTTCACAACCATAATGGGTCGTTTTGCAGTAATTGATGGTTCTGTGGTGATAGGGTTTTTTTTTTTCCTGTGACAGCCATGGGGCTTGTTTGCATTTTGGTCCCATCAAAAAAAGGTGATGGGATTAGGATTTCTGTTACTTGGACTTTTCGTTGCACCTCACCATGAGCTTCTACAAGAGGGAGAAAACCAATGGCTGTTAAATGTTGGTTTTGTATTAGTTTCATCACGTTGCATTGAACACATCCGTGGTTGAGCTATGAGCAAGTTGGGAAGTTGAGGAGTAGAGAGGATTTGTTGGGTGTTTTATCCTAAGTAAAGGATGTCCCATTCCTGGAGACATTCAAGGTGAGGCTTGATGGGGCTCTGAGCAACCTGACCTAGGTAGAGATGTCAGTTATTGTAGGGAGGTTGGGCCAGATGACCTTTGGAGGATGAGATCCTGATGAGCACAACTGATCTTCATTCATATCATCTCTGAGCATCCTCATGCTGTGACCTTCTGAATAAATAGGTCTTTTTGGGTAGTCCTTAGGTATTCATCTTGCTCTGAAAATAAGTCAGTTATATGTGAATATTAGTGAAGATCTTGCCCATGGGTCGTTTGCAGGTTTGCTCACAGGTTTTCTAAGGCTGGCACTGCTAGAACTGGTTTATTAGTTGCTTGCCCTTGTGCTTTTTTATTCAGCATTGCAGTAACAACCTGGTGGGAGGTGTGTGCAAAGGTGCCTGGTTCTCACTATAGTCAGATTAGTTCAGTGCAGGTAGTCTTGGGTTTGTTCTGGTTTTATTTGCTTCCCCTAAAGGATGCAGAAACATCAGGAGAAGCTGGCAGCTGAAGCAAAGATGGCTCTTGGCACCCTCTAATCCATGTTCTCTTCTCCCAAAGTGGAGGTGGCCCCATGACACTGCTCCATGTTGCAGTGGCTCATGGTGAGCTGCAATGAAAATTCCACGTATGAGAAGTCCTAAACTCATATGGATAGTTAGACATCACTTTAGGAATCTTTTTGTAGCCTACATCACATCATCCTGCATTTGCCACGTGATCCAACTGCCTTGTTGCCTCTTCTCTTGGTATTGGGTTGTTTTCCAAGCTATAGTCTCTTCGAGCTTGGGAATTGCTGCCAAAAATCACCATTAAACAGTTTGTTGAAGCTTTTGGCAATGATGCAGTGAAAGAATTTAGTATATTTGCTAATTTTCTTCGTGTGGCTGAATATGAGCCCACAATTTCTTGACACTTTGCACTAAATGCTTTTTTTCCCCCCTTCTCTTTGCCACAACATCTCACGTGGGGAATCCTCAGATTTCAGGACACCAGAAACACTCAGAGCTTGTGCAGCTGAAGACATCTCAGCTGAACCCCAAAGTCCTTAGGAAATGAAGCTGTAGTTGTATTATGAGTCATTTTTCTTTGAAGTTGCTCTAATTAAGATATCATCCATCTTGCAGGGGCTTTATTAGCTCTGACAGCTTCCTCAGGGCTGCAGACAGGCCAAGCACCAGAGAGTTGATGTATTGCCCTGTTCTGCACAAGGCTGGGAGCACTTCCCATCACTGACATGACATTTGCTTCTCAAATTGTCCCTCTTGGCAGCCGGCAGGAAGGGAAGATGAATCTGAATCCTTAACATGTAAAAACACACATTAAACCAGCCTAAATAACCCAGAATTAACTGGGCCACCAGTGCAGGGTCTCCAACACAGGGAAAGGTCCCTCAGGAGCTGTCACATCACACGTTGCTTCCATAGAATCATAGAATTATTCAGGTTGGAAAAGACCTCCAGGATCATCAAGTCCAACCTTCATCCCAACACTACCATGACCCCCAGACCATGTCCCCAAGCTCCACATCTACTCGTTTGTTGAACCCCTCCCGGGATGGGGACTCCAGCACCTCCCTGGGCAGCCTGGGCCAGTCCCTGACCACTCCTTCAGTCAAGCACTTCTTCCTACTGTCCAACCTAAACCTCTCCTGGAGGAACTTGAGGCCATCACCTCTTGTCCTGCTTTGCTGCAGAAGGAATGAGCTCCAGAGACCACTCCCAGCTTCAAAGAGAACCTGGAAAACCAGGAAGATCTGGTCTTAAAAAAAAATATTTTAGGGCTTCCCAAGTGTTTTTTAAATTTTGTTTAAATTATCTTTTAAAATCTTCTTTAATTAGGGGAAACTTAAATGCAGCAGGGTTTAAATCATCTTCTTAATAATATAATAACCACCTTATAATATATATGAAAGTAGTCCTGAAAAATTTCCTTAATAGTGTTCTATGGCAAACTGTTCCTTTAAATAATATTATGCCAGAAATAATGTATGACATCAGAAGTGTGTATAAATATAAATATATATATGTATGTATAAATATATATATACACAACATGGATAATCATAAGGAAAAATCTATTAGACTGGTCAGAAAATTCAGAAACAGGCAAAATTATTTGACTTTCTTCTACTTTTTGATCCCCTGCAAAGCAAAATCAAACCAAAGAATAAGGGACAAGGGTTGGATTATTGGATGTTTTCAATAATAATCCAATAATCAAATCAATAACAATCAAATAATGGTTTGGGATAGTTTCAGAAAATTTCTATAATGTTGGAAATTAGGCTTTGAGTGTTTTTTTAACCTAATTGTAAGAAAAGCAGATATTTCTTTATCAGAAAAGATTCCTGCAGCACTGGGAGATGGATACAAATGGCAGATTAATACAACTTTCCTGGGCATCTATGTCTCCTCCATTGATGTTGTTGAATTAAGTCACTTTTAATTACATTTTTCTTCTGCTCTGCTGACTTCTAGTATTTCTATTTTCCCTAATATTCACTAATCTTCAATCTCATATGTCTGATGCTGATTCTGAGGCCTTATTATGTAGAACTAGCTGAAAAACACCTCTTAAAGACTGTCATTAATCTCCACAATCACCCTGTATTTTCCTAGGATTTCTTCTTAATCTATCTTTCATGATACAGAAATCTGGAGGCTGAAAAATGTTGATATTAATTCCAGGATATTTGTTTTCCCTCTATGAAAAGTAGATTTGAAGCTGAAAAAAACCCTTGCAAAACCCAATATTTTTACTGGGACTGGATAAAATCCCATTTTCTCTTTGAGTCTCTATTTCTATCATTATTAATCAATACATTTGGTAGCTCTGCAAGATTCACACCAGCAGCTCTAGCTAAGAACATCTAGACCCATGTGCCTCTGGGTTTTTCGGTTGGTTGGTGAATTTATCTCTAGGGAACTGCCAAAAAATCCACTTCTAATGGTCCTCTATAAGGAGCCCACCCCTTGTGCTCATTTTCGGGATGTTTCCAGAGTTGGGGTGTCAATCAGAGCACCTAAAATTATGTGTAATTCGGGTAATGCTTTTTCTTTGAGGATTTTTTTATGTCTCAGAGAAGGAGATGAAATATAATATTGGTTTTGCACGTAGAGTTAGGGTAGTTGTATCTCTCCTTGCCTCTTTTTTTCCACTCTTCTCTTCAAATAAAACCGAAACAGAAAAGGGAAGGTGCAGCCTAGGAAGGAGGTTGCTGCCCTCTCATGGTTCCCGAGGCGAACAGCCAAGAGGAAAGTGGTTGATGGGCACCTGAGAAGACCCAGCAAAAGTCTTTTGCAAGGCAGAGGAGCAGAACTCAACTGTCCCACCAGTCTGAGAAGGAAAGGACAGCCCTGAATGTCCTGAGTTACTGCAGAGAAGGCTGGTTTGTGGGATCTGATTTGCTTATTTTTCAGTTTCTTTGCTTCCAAGAGGTTATTTTGCTGTGGTTGGACCACCACAGGGAACTGCTGCTCCAGCAGCAGAAACCCATTAATGCCAGGAGTTCATTGCCCAGGATCACTTGGAGAAATATCCACCACCACCACCTATGTCCCATTGTCTAGGAAGGTGAATTTTGAGCCATCTCTCACAAGGAGTGGCTGAAGGACCTGGAGTTGTAGAGCCTGGAGAAAAGGAGAACTTCTGGCTCTCAGCTCCCTGCAAGGAGGTTGGAGACAGGTGGGTTTGATCTCTTCTCCCAAGGAACAAGTGATAGGATAAGAGGAAAAAGCCTCAAGTTGCCCCAGGGGAGGTTTAGGTTGGACACGAGGAGCAATTTCTTCCCCATAAAGGGTTGTTGTGGGCTGTGCCAGGCTGGGCAGGGCAGTGGTGGAGTCCCCATCCCTGGAGGGGTTTCCAAGCCGTGGAGACGTGGTGCTGAGGGACATGGGTTAGTGGTGACAGTGCTGGGTTGAACTTGATGATCTTAAACTGCTTCACTGTCCCCTGGTGATCCTAGTTTCAGGCTCTCCCCCCTTTCACCCCCCATCCAAACCTGCCCCGGACAGACCTCTAAGAGTAACATTTATTTTGAATCCTCTGATACCCCTATAATAAAAATCATTAGTGAGCTGGTGACCCTGCTGCAGATGTAGAACATTGATTATTAATTCTGGCACTTCTCCTGCCAGCAGAGACTTTTCAATAGCAGGAGCCCAATGGCTCTTTAGCAGAACTGCTCCTGGGGGACAGGGGTTGGGTTTATTGACTGTAGGTAACAGCAAAGCTGCTCTGGCTCCTTCCTCTGCAATTGTGACCTCAACCAGCTTCTGCTGTGCTGTCAAGTCCATCTGCCTACACCCCAAATTATTGCATTTGCCTGCTGTGAGCTTTGCAATGTGTCTTATTAAGTGTCTGCAGCTGCTGTGAAGCATTAAGGTGGCTGATAATTCAGGGTATGGAGGAGTTTCTGTGTTTTCCCAGGAAAAGCTGCCTTGAATCAGCATTTCTGCAGTGGCTGAATTGGGTGGAACTTGTATCTGGTGTGGAACTTCTTGAGTGAACTTAGGGTCTTGCAGAAATAAGGAGCAGAGCTTCTGAGGTGGGAATGTATTATCAAGTAATGCTCTATATGATTATTTTAAGGGCTGTTGGTAGACTTGAGTAGAAGCACCCAAGTGACTTATTTAGCCAGAGTGAAATCAAGTCATTTAAGTAGTTGGAGCAACCATTCTGGATAGGTCAGCTTGGGTTGGGAGCACGGAGCTGCCTTGGACTTCTCCTTTGTGGAGAAAAAGAGGGAAAAGACATTTTATGCTCCTCAGAGGGGAGCTGCTGGTTGCCTTGTTGACCTTCAAGGTCAGGCTTGATGGGACTCTGAGCAGCCTGCCCTAGGTGGAGATGTCCCTACTTGTGTAGGGAGGTTGGACCAGATGACCTCTAGAGGTCCCTTCCAGCCTCAAACATTCTCTGATTCTATAATCCCCCTCCTGTTCCTCTCCAGCTGCCAAACTCCTGGCAGGGCTTTGCAATAGCTGCACTTGAGTCATGAATTCCCAAATGGAGAGCATGGAACGTGCAGAACTTATCCCACTCAGCTCCACGTAGCAGTGCCCAGGGTGCTGGAGATGCCCAGCTGGAGGGCTCAGCTCTCCACCATGGTGCATGGTGGGTGCTGCTGCTCAAAGTCCAAGGCCACTGACTGTCCTGCTCCATTGGCAGGAGCCCAAACTGCTCCTGGCTCTGTCCACACCAGATTTCATGTTTTACTACCTAAAGCCCTCTCAGGGTCACCAGCAATGAGCCAGGCTCAGCAGAACAAGTCATGCATGGACTCCAGAGCAGTCTTCAATGTTTCTTAGACACCTTCAAACCCGAGAAGCAAAGCAAGGGAGCATGTTGCATGTATCCTGCCCTGGCTCTGGGACCTCAGATGCTGGAGGGAAGATCCATCTTTCAGCTGGTTCCAGCCTGGATTCTTCCCTTGACCCCACCAGACACAGCAACCACTTCAACTCCTGGCAAGTGATGAATGTGTAAAATTACCCCAGGTTTAGATAAGATGGGAGCTTGATTTTTCTTTCCAGAGTGCATCAAGCTGACAGTGCAAGGCTTTTTTTTGTTGTTTTTTTCTTTTACCTGAGGGTGAACTGCCAGAATTTGTCCTCATTAAGAGGATGAGTGCCCTGAACACAGCTCCATTCATTTCAGAGGCTGCCTGCTTGGTGAGAGCCAGACCCATTCCTTTTGATATCCTAAAACCTAAATGCAGGGTTGGATTATGTTGCATCCTTTTTTTTTTTTTTTTTTGGCTTTTTTTTTCCTTTTCTTCTTCCTCTGGCAGCTGTGGCTGTGACCCAGGTGCACAGTCCCTTCTTACAGAGGAGACCTGGATGTTTTGGTTGTTCCTCCCAGGGTCAGCCCTGTCCTGGGTGGCTCCTGGGCAGTCTGATCTCCTCTTGGGAGATGGGTAGGATGATTTTGGTTGGAGGATCATCAAGTCCAACTGTTGACACTGCTGCATGAAGCAGAAAGTCTGTAGCACAAGGAAGAGATCTTGAAGGTCTTGTCCAACCACAATGATTCTGATTGAGAAGGAAAGTCCTGTCTTTAATTTGAAAGAAAACATTCAAACTAAGAATATCAAGGAAGCCTTAGAATCATGGAATCATTTAGGTTGGAAAGGAACTCCAGGATCATCAAGTCCAACCTTTGTCCAACATCTCCCTGACCCCCAGAACATGTCCTGAAGCTCCACATCTACTCGTTTGTTGAACCCCTCCAGGGATGGGGACTCCAGCACCTCCCTGGGCAGCCTGGGCCAGCCCCTGACCACTCTTGCAGGAAAGAACTTCTTAATATCCAATCTAAACCTCCCCTGGTGCGACTTGAGGCCATCCCCTCTTGTCCTGTCATTAGTTCCTTGGGAGAAGAGCCCAACACCAGCCTCACTACAGCCTCCTTTGAGGTAGTTGTAGAGAGCCATGAGGTCTCCTCTCAGCCTCCTCTACTCCAAGCCTTGTTAGGCTCCTCCAACCTTAAATTTGGGGGTTTTTTTAGTGCTGTAATGATTTAGATCCATAGTTCACATCAAAGCAGCTGAGCTCTTACTACCCAATGACTTTCTAACGCCACGTGTCTCCACTGCCTCCCAGCCACACGTGTCAGCAGGCAGGCAGAAGGTCCCTTGAGACTTCCACACTGATTTTTAATAGATCCACAAGGTTCAAAGCAGCACATGAAAGCAGAATGTTGTTTTTTTCCCAGCTCTTGTATGACAATTAGTAATTAGTGCAAGAGAATTGCCCAAGCGATGGTAGATCAGCGCTTAGCAGAGGAGCTGCTTTGGTATCACTCCATCCTGACTCTGAGTGAGGAGGAGGAGGAGGAGCTGTGTGGTGTGAGGGATGCTGGCTGGCTACCACGCTGACAGATGCACACTGAAATAGTGTGAAAATTTTTGCAGCCAAAGCAAAACTGGCAAATGTTGGGCTCTGGGCCAGCACCGCTCGCGGGCTGCAATGTGTACAGCTCCCTGCAGCCCCGCCAGGCAGGGCTCCTGTCAGCAGAGGGGAGCAGGGAACTGCTCTGGTTGGGTTCACCTATGACACCCCCCAAGTGGTAGAAACCTGCTTTCAACTGAGCTGAATCCAGTTATGGAGCCCCCAGGACAAGGAAGATCTGGATGTGCTGGAACGTGTCCAGAGAAGGACTAACGGGATGATCAGAGGCTGGAGAACCTCTCCTGAGAGAGTTGGGGTTGTTCAGGCTGGAGAAGAGAAGGCTCCAAGGGGACCTTATTGTGGCCTTCCAGGATCTGAAGGGAGCCCAGAAGAAAACTGTTGAAGGACTTTTGAGGCTGTCGGGTAGTGGTAGGACTGGGGGGAATGGGTCAAAACTAGACGTGGGGAAATTCAGATGAGACGTTAGGAAGAAGTTCTTGCGTGGGAGGCTGGGGAGACACTGGCCCAGGTTGCCCAGAGAGGTGCTGGAAGCCCCATCCCTGGACATTTTGAAGGCCAGGTTGGCTGGGGCTGTGAGTAACTGCTCTAGTGGGAGGTGTCCCTGCCCATGGCAGGGGGGTTGGAACAAGATGATCTTTGAGGTCCCTTCCAACCCTGACAATTCTCTGATTCTATTCCCCCTTCCCCCTTATTTTTAGTCCAATTCTTAAGCAGGATAGAGAAGCCCTTTGCTCTGATGTTGAGAGAGCACAGCTGCATCTTGGGCAGTTTAATACTTAACATTTATTTTTTTTACATAAATAGTGATAAGTCCCCTCTTCTATCTTCTCACCCCCTCTTCTATCTTCTCACTCCCTCTTCAGAAATGCTTTTTTTTTCTCCACGAGCATCTCTTGCATCATAGGACAGCTTTGCAGCATGACTGTGAAAATGATATTGTAAAGGAAAACCACATCATGAAGGAAAATTGTTCTTCTAGCTGTGGAGATGAGGAACAATGGAGCAGAAGGTCCTGACTGCTCACAGTGAGCTTCTCCTGGGGCATGTGCTCTAAGCACGATGGCATCTGTCCCAAGGTCACCTTCTCTTGGGAGGTCAGGGAGGGAGCTCCTCACTTCTGTGCAGTTCTGCAGTTGGGTGTCTTGGTGTGCGTGTTAATTATGAATTAAACCAGGCAGAGGGATGGTGATGACCATAAATCATCACTAATAAAGCTCATTATGTGTCAGGGCAAAGTGACAGCCTGGTGGAGTGGGTGGGAAGCCACCGACCACACCTATTTGAGGTACAGCTCTTCTTGACAGTAGTCAAGGGTCTATAAATACCCTGGAAGAGCATTTTGCTAATATTTCTACAAATTAATAGCATGTGGACACTGGGCTCCTCTGCTGTCTTCTGCAGGCCATGGCCCATCCTCGTGGTGTCCTGTCTGCCACCCCAGCCATGGATGGACACACCAAGCAAAGGAGGTGAAAAAGGGTCAGTGCTGTTGCCATTGGGGGGTTTGATGTGAAGGTGGCTGATCACAGGAGGGTTTGTTCATGAGCAGGAGCCTGCAAGCCTGCCCATGGTCACCAGTGCTGTAGGGACCTGTGAGAGAAGATCCCCAAGGAGGGAAGAACTGCAGGACAAAATGAAGCAGAGACACCTCAGTGACCATTTCTCCTCATCCCTGGGGTTTGCACTATTTCTGCCCCTTGATCCCAAAGCAACATCTCTGGTCTTCCTCCTTCAGACCCAAAGGGTGAAGCAAAACCACATTGATAGTGCTGATGTTGGTGCATCCCTGTGGAGAGCCAGGGCAGCTACTTGGACCTGTCCTGTGGTCCAAAATTCAGAAGGTGGAGGTAGGAACCAGCCCCTCTGCACTGTGTGGGCAAGAAGGCAGAAGTCCTCCTGGAAAGGTGGTAGTGGTGGTGTGGAGAGGAGGAACCCTTCTAGGAGTGTGTTTTCCAGGGAAAAGCAGAACCATGGGGTGCAGGAGGCCCATTCCTATGGGATGGTGTTGGCATCATGCCCTTGGGGCCATATCTTCTCGGAGGTGTTTAGGCAGCACGTTTACCAGTGGAAACTCATAAATATTACCCTAACCCGAAGGTAAAATCAAATTCCTTTGAAGACCCCAGAGGCTGTTGGGTTAATTGAACCACAGCTTCAATCTGGAGGGATGTGATCAGCCATGATTGTCCATATTAAACAGTCATTTTCCTTCACACCCTCCTCGGGGGTATCCTTAAAACAGAATGACATCTTTGGGGGCATTTTCAATGGGCCTCTCCTGCTCTTTCTTCTTGGAATACCTCGCGTGGTCATAGAAGTAGATGATGATGATGGAAGCAATGTTCTGGAAGATGATGAGGAGCATGAGCCAATAGGAATATCCATAGGTGTGTGCAGAGCTGAGGTGTCTCTGCAGAGAGGGAAAACACCCACGGGACAATTCAATAGACAGGTTGTTTTCTTCTATGTTCACAGGGAAAAGTATCATGGCTAGAAGTGTGAGGAGTCCTGGAAAATATAAATACAGACGTTAGAGGTGGAACTACCTGTAAATATTCTGCTTAAATTGGTTACAATACCTGGACTAAGTCAAAGGTGAATCTATTTCCCATTAGTAAAATACGAGGGCGTTTGAAGGACTTTTCTCCTACCTAATAGTATCTGCCAAGTGTTTAGACATTGGTAACTACCTTTTCTGCTACAATTCATGGATTCTCACTGACTATTTTGAGATAAGGCCATTTAATGTAATTATTTTTAATTTAGTTTAGCACTGATGGGTGTAACAATCACCCCTTGGGTGATTTGCAGGATGCCTGGTTGATGCGAGCCCAGAATCATGGACTGTGCAGGATCACAAGTGGATAAACCCCTGAGCAACCTGATCTTGAGCTTTGCTCAAGAGCTTAGACTTGGAGACCAACACAAATTATTCAACGACTCTGTGATGAGCCAAAATGAGATATCTTGGATCTGTTTCTATTTCTTGTAGACTTCTGAATAAGCAGATTTTGGTGACTTTGACATTTAGCTAAATGATGCTTTTACATCTCTGCTTTAGTCTTAATTGAAGTATAATTTGAACATTGGAGAAAATATTTCTATTCCTACTCTCTAGGAACATGATCCTAAAGATGTTCCTGCAGAAACAGGTTCAGGTTTTTGCAGGAGGACACTGACCTTTCAGGCCACCTGGTAGGAGAATCAGGAACCTTCAAGATAGACTCACACATCAAATGATGTGGGTTTTTTCACTAAAATATGCCCACAGCTAAATAGGCTTCCAGGTCAGAGCACTTAATGGGCCTGTCCAAAGGAACCACAACCCTCAGCCAACATAGGGGTTTATTTTCTCACTGGTATCTCCTTTGGCAAGCCCGTGGTCCTTTCATTTCAGGTCAGAGCTTGCTGGGTAATGGTGCTGGTTTGGGAAATGAAATTTTAAGTGATTAGACAATGATCCCCTTGTCTTAAAAGGTCCAGGCTTCTGCTCCTTCTTCCTATTGTGTTTCAAGGCATCCAGAGCTGTTCCAGAAAACTTTATATGCTGTGATCACCATGGCTGGAGAAGAAGGGCTGGGTTTCACTCCTCCGTGTACAAATATGTTGATNGGGGTGTCACAAGGCTGGAGTAGAGGGGGAGAATCCCCTCCCTCGACCTGCTGGCCACGTTCCTCTTGATGCAGCCCAGGATACGATTCCCCTTCTGGGATATGATTCCCTTTGCAGCAAGGTCTGATTTTTGGCAAGGGCAGCTCAGAGGTTGTGGCTCCAGGTCAGGATGCTGCTGCTGCTGGGGACATGACTCAAGGGAGAAGAAGCTCCCGCTCCGCCAGCAAAGCATCTTCAGACCTGAAGAGCTTTTGAAGGGCACAAGGCCCCTGCTGAAGTGCTCTGTAATCAGATGGCTTTAAAGAAAACCTATTATTAGAGGGATGCATAATCCTCTCGAGGCAAATTGAGTGTCAGAGCTGCAGTCATTACCATGGTGAGATGGAGAGGGGAGGTGTGCTGGGAGCAGCCAGACTCCAGCCTAGGGGTGAACTGGGAGTGATACCTCCAGGGAGCTCTTCACCAGAGTTCACACCTCTCAGAATTCAGAGTCTTTACCTTTTTTTTTTCCTGCTTAGTGAATGTTAACACTTTCAGGGATCTAATAAGGTTATTTTTGCAGAGGGAAATACATTTTGTCATGGTTCAGTCCTAACTGCCACCACCCCCCATGTTGATCCTGTTGTGGATGTATTTCATCCAACACCTTTTCCAGACATGAAGGTAGAGTCCATCCTACAGATCAGACCTCAGAGGTCTCATTTGGGATGTAGGTAACCCAGCAACAATGCTACAAATACCATAAAACAGTGACCTAAGGGCTTAAAGAGGTTACAAATGGCACCGTGGCCACATCCAGCGTGTTCTTTATGGTTTCATTGAGTATTTGTCAGCTCACTCTGTTCTTCTCCATGTGCATCATGTAGGAAATGCTGCTACACCTGCTGGGGATGTTTATTTCCCTTTTTTGCTGCCGGTGAATCCAGACTCTTATTGATTGATGTAGCACTTCAAGCAGACACTATTTTATTGGTATTTAAAGACAGTTTTCAGGTATCTTGGCACAGTTGAAAACCAAAACTGGTTAAAAACCAGAATCAACTGCATAGAACACTTTTCGAGATAGAATAGAATAGAATTCCAGATAGAATTCCATAGAGGGATATCTTTCTTAATCTGGAATAAATGAGAATATAATACTCATCCATAGGGTGGGCAGAATGGGATATGATACTCACCACATAAGGAATTCCAGGTGTAGACTCCAATGGGCCCCAGAAATGTCTGGTAGGGATTACTGACAGCATTAGTGCAGGTGAATCCACAGCTCAGGAGGGAGCTCAGCAGACTGAGGACCAGGATGACAATGATGGCAGTGATCATGGCTTTTGCCCCAGTGCTCCTCAGGTTGTCTGCAACTGAAACACAGCAGCTCAGTTGGATAATCAACATTCCCAGCAGTCTGGTGGGCTTGGGTGACCCTATGGCTTATTGACATGGCTGTAATTAAAAGCTAATAACCAGAGGATTGGTAGATAGCAGGATGTGGAAGGGACAGTAGGTTTGGACACAGCTCAGGAACCCAAATCCAAAGTGGGGTGAAGAAGGTATATTAGGTTGAAATAATTGCATGTCTGCTAATCCTGCAGGCACACAACCCTCCCAGGCATCAGTTTGGGTGTAAAATTCTCTTCCTTAATATGTCTTGATATGGCCAGACAGAAATGTTATGCTTAGATCATCTGGTCCAACCTCCCTACACCAGCAGGGACATCTCTACCTAGGGCAGGCTGCTCAGAGCCCCATCAAGCCTCACCTTGAAGGACTCCAGGGATGGGGCCTCCACCACCTCTCTGGGCAACTCATTCCACTGATCTATCACCCTCAGATTATAGAATTTTTTCCTAATATCCAATCTAAATCTCTCCTTTCCCAGCTTCAAACCATCACTCCTGGTCCTATCATTCCAAACCCTTTTGAATAGACCTTCCCCTGCCTTCCTGTAGCCCCTGCAGGTACTGGAAGGTCAGGATGGTCACTCGTGGACAGGTGAGGTGTGGTTGAGCTGCTCTTTATCTCCTAACTAAATCTTTTTCTAAAATTGGGTGGAGGCAGCACTTGTTCCTTTCTTTTAGAAGAAAGGAGCAACTCCTGCTTTGTTTCCACCTGCTCTCAAGATCTCCATGTGTCAAGGAGTCTTAACATGGAGCATCCTGGCCCCTCTCCTTCTTGCTCCATCTTACTACAGTTTATACACATAGATTATTTTTTTCCTGTAGATGTGTGGGTGGCCATATACCCACTGCACATACAGCCAACCCCTCCAGGTCTGTAATCCAATTTATTTTGCCTAAATCCCTCTTGTTATTTGATATGCTGCTGATAATAAGAGACACAAAGTTGAACGCAGGAGACTCCAAGTGTAATTGCAGCAGAGCTGTGTTCAAACATGTTATTTTCCTCCTTTCAATGTAAAGATTGAGAAGGCAACTCTAATGTGCCCGTGGCTGTAACAAATATGACAGTGTTTTCCAGCTTTATTCAAATGGGGGTTGTGATAGACAACCATCTGCAGGGAAACTTCTTTTCTCTGCTCTTTTAATACAAAGCCATTACCCAAAGTATTCAGTTAGGGCATAAACTGGGGAAATCACAGCAGAAAAAATAGAGGAAAAAATCCATAAAGAGAAAATAAACAGTCGTAACAAAGAAAGAAGAGCTATTGGCAATAAATGAAATGGAGAGCTTGCCTCTCGTTTCACATAATATCCCTGGTAGAAGTTAATTTTGGCTGGGGGAAGTGGCAGGTAAGGATGTGGTATGGAAATGAGATGTAAATTTAAGCAGTTCTAGAAGAATAGGGAAGAGGCATTCAGGAGACATCAGTCAATTCAACGGGGTGAGTGTTGCTGGTAGCACCATGTGCTCGTGCTGGAGCAGCCTCACTGCTTGGGCATGGTCTAGATGGATAAGTCTGGAGCCAAATCAGGTTTGTGACATTTCCCCCTGGCAGCCTCACTTAATTTTATCCCTCAGAACATCTCCAGACTTGTTCAATCTCTTGCACCCTCGTTGATCTTGTCTAGCTCAGGCAGTGATCCACAGGTTAGGGGATGTGACATCTGCAACAGCCCAAGACTAAAGGTTTAAAATGGAATGGTTTTGTGGTGATAGGTTCTTTCTCCCTTTCTTCTTTCTTCTTCTGTGCAAGCTGAAGGAATCTACAGTAGCTGATCTACTAGAATGGGATCACAGCTGGAAAACCTCTGCACCATAGACTCCTAGAATGGTTTGGGTTGGAAGGGACCTCAAAGATCATCTAGTTCCAACCCCTCAGCCATGGTAGGGACACCTCCCCTAAAGCAGGTTGCATCAATGTAAAATAACCTAACCCCATAGAATCATAAAACAGATTCATAGAATCATTTAGATTGGAGAAGACCTCTAGGATCAAGTCCAACCTTTGTCCAACATCTCCCTGACCCCTAGACTATGTCTTGAAGCACCACAACTTCTTGTAGATCCCAGAATGAAAGCAGCGAGTTTCTTTGCCAGGTGTCTCCTTAATTTCCTATATCTCTGTGGGGTTTTCTCCATCTTTAACTCTTGTATGGTTGGATAGAATTTCCCAAGGTTCTACTGAGCTGGCTGTGGATGATGTCCAGCTGCCAGCCCTTGAGGTCTTCTCTAAGCAGTGCTGATCTGGCAGCTTTTATAGGGTCTATGATCACTTAGGACACATAATGAATTGTTCAGTTAAAAGTAGGAGGCCAACCTGGCTTTGTACTTGTAAGGAGATCCTGGAGCACATCTGGAAACGGGTGAGGACATTAATGAAGTCCCAGCAATTTGTGGTGTATTTTACAAGTTAAAGTTTAATCGATTCCTCTGTGCTGGAGGAAATTTCAAAGATTTCCTCCTTGCCCTTGCTGGTTGCCACCACTCAGCTAAATCCTGACTTTACACCACTCTCTGGGTGTGTCTCTTCCTGCACCTTGCTCACAAGTTTTATGGCTTGGACTGGGAAACAAGCGTGGCTGTAAAAAAGCTCTTTTAGACACTATTACATTCAAAGCTTGTTCCTTCCTGAGACAAATCATTAAAGCAGCTAATGAAGACTCAAAGGACTGAAGTTATTTAATAACATCTACATTCTGCCAGATCATTCTGCTCATCCCCAGAGCCTCTGGAGTAGCCCTATTGATTTATTGCTCTATTAAGGTTGTTGGTGGCAGTTTGTTAAAGAGCCTGCCCTGACCAGGCACTTCATGCACTGAACACTCACAGGAGCCACATTCCTTTGTTTGCCTCTCATCCTTATGCTTGAAAATGCCTTTTAAAGTTGTGTCTTCCAAGGAAAAAATAGGATATCACCAAAGGAAAGACATCTACTGCCTTAGGAGGACCTGGCTGGTTGAAGTTTAAAATAGTATGTATACAATTATGCAAATATTTCTCCTATTTCAGGAACGTATAGAATCGTACTTAATATAAAATGTGACAATCATGCCTAGTATAGAGCCCAGGAATTAATTTAAAATCAGCTCATCTTGGCTATATGCCCAACTGAACTAGTGAGGGATGTGGGCAAATCCATATTTAGACTGCTCATAAAGCACAACTTGCTCTCAGCAGCAATTCCTGAAGCTTTTGTTCAACTTTTGTTCATTTTTGTTCAATTCCTGCCTTTTGTTCTTCCCTAAGCTGCTGACATGTGAGAATCAGGATGATATTTTTAAATGATAAACTCCAAGACCTAAATTTGATGAGAGGAAAGCCACCAAAATGGATGTAGAGCATGCAAAGAACCAAAATCCTTTATTGGTGCAAGTGTTCCATGAGTGCTTGTTAATTGTAATTAAAACCTAGCTGATGGTAGGGAGTAGATCCCTGGGATTGGGTTGTTTGAGCTGCTGTGTAAAGGTGAGACACCTTCCCAAATCCCTGCCAGGCTCCATCTTCACCCAGCAATCAGCTCTCCAGGGTGGACTCCTGGTTTCACACCTATTAACATGTGAAAGAGTCTGAGCACGTGGTGCAAAGTTTGGGGCTGGAGCCAACTGGATACACTCATATATAAACTATTTTTATAAATGCACCTTTATTGTGATTATTCTGATATGACTAAATAAACTGGCTGGAGTGACTCATGGCTCTTATTTATGTCATCATCACACCATATGTTTTGGTAGGAGCACCCCTGGGCTCAGGTTTTGCATTGCAATATAGTTGTGTTGTGAACTTCCTTGTGGGCAGCAGCTTTGCCCCTGAGGGAACCTGGGGGCCTGTTTGTATAGATAAAATTCCTGGGATTAAGCTGGGAAGTTTGCAATTCCTAAATGAAACTAGGAGTTAGGAGATGGAAACCATCTGGAGGTTTAGATCTGCTTGTGGTGGCTTGGCTGGGATGGGGCAGCCTAGCAGAGAAGAAAACAATTCTTAAAATACATCTTATGTCTCAAAATTGTTTGAAATTCCCAATTTTCTTTGGGTTTTTTACTGGTCTTTTTCATGTTCCCATGTGTACCAGCTTTATTGTTCTGAGCTCTGATAAAGCAAGATAGAAAATGAGTGCAAGTCCTTGATCCCTTCAACAGCTTTCAGGCTTCTCTACCTTTGGGAATGTTTTTCCTCACATCAGTAGAGTTACTTGTGCACAGAGTTAAGTAAATCTTTGCTGAACTATGTGAAATTACTATTGAGAGTGTGGTTCCTACTGAGTATGTGGAATTTCTTCTTTCTAGTTTTCTTTTTCTCATGTTTTGCTTCTCGTGCTACAACTTTTCAAGCTTGTCTTAACTTTCTCCAAGGGCAAACCCACTTCTGCCTTTCCCTTTATTTTTTAATATTGTTTTATTCCTATGTACCACCCCTCCTCCTTTATCTCTCATCTCTTCCATCCTCCTTAATTATTTAATCATTTAAATTCTTTTTCTTAATTCTACCATCAAAGATAAATGCCAAGAACTGAAGATGCACAAAAAGATCTGTGTATGTGTGTATATATATATATACACCATATAAGATATGGTTTAATTTGAACCTACTTTGTTTGCTGTAATGTTTTAATAATCTCATTTCTAAATAATATATTAGAATTTTTTTTGGAAAATCATGATGATGGGGAGGCTGAAACCCACACGTTGGGTGGGAGAAAAGCCTTATAAAAGATAACAAGCTATGTTTAAATACATACTTCAGTCTAGCATAAGAAAAAAAAGACAGGAGCAAGCCTAAGCTCTGAAAATATTAAGCAAATGGTTAAATTTGATAATACTACTTAAAAATGAAATGAGGAGCTCTTAAAGGAAGAAATAAAAGGAATATTGCTCTTAATGTGTAGGGCCAGCACATGTATTAACACCATTTCTATCTAAATTATTGCTTTATGTGTTTTGTTCTTCTCCCTTCAGCAACCTCATAAAACCTTCTACAGAAATGCTGTTAATTTGAAAGTAGGTGGCTAAATGTTTTACATCAAATAATTAATATAGCAAAATTAAAAAGAAAAAAAAAAATCCTGAAAGGTGAATTAGGTTTATAATCCTTTAATAAAGCAGTAATTGAATGTTGCTTTCTGTTCCTCACTGAAAGCTGCTGAAAATTAAAATTGATTTTACACAAAGGTCCTAATCTGCATTTTTCCCTCGTTGCAAGGTGTAGGTCAAGATCACAGGGAGTTCAAGGTTCCTACCTACAGCATTTCTGTGCCTTTGGGGGGATCTTATTTTATACCACTGAAAACCCCAGATTGGTTTAATAGAGTCATAGAATGGGCTGGGTTAGAAGGGACCTTAAAGATCATCCAGTTCCAACCCCCCTGCCATGGGCAGGGACACCTCCCACTAGACCAAAGCCTCATCCAACCTGGCCTTGAACATCTTCAGGGATGGGGCTTCCACAAGTTCTCTGGGCACCATCACTCACCTTGGAAAGTGCTTTCTGAAAGCTGGAGTCCTGCATCCACGAGCAGCTCACAGGTGCCACTAAAAAGTCCGTAGGTGAGACTCACGGTGGAGCTGGAGTTGGTGCCAGAGAAGTGAACCTGGCTCGTCATCCAGTGCTGGGTGGCCAGGACAACACAGATGACCACGAAGGAGCAAACACAGGTCAGAAAGGCAGAGGCAAACATGGTGGATTTTTTTCTGGATGGCATTTTGTCCCACTGAGCTTCTCTCTTGGTTCAAGGTATGTTCTTCTCTCCTGGTTCAAGGTATGTTCTCCTCCACTGGTTCAAGGTGTGTTCTTCTCCACTGGTTCAAGGTGTGTTCTTCTCCACTGGTTCAAGGTGTGTTCTTCTCCACTGGTTCAAGGTATGTTCTTCTCCACTGGTTCAAGGTATGTTCTCCTCTCCTGGTTCAAGGTATGTTCTTCTCCACTGGTTCAAGGTGTGTTCTCCTCTCCTGGTTCAAGGTGTGTTCTCCTCTCCTGGTTCAAGGTGTGTTCTTCTCCACTGGTTCAAGGTGTGTTCTTCTCCACTGGTTCAAGGTATGTTCTCCTCTCCTGGTTCAAGGTGTGTTCTTCTCTCCTGGTTCAAGGTGTGTTCTCCTCTCCTGGTTCAAGGTATGTTCTCCTCTCCTGGTTCAAGGTGTGTTCTTCTCTCCTGGTTCAAGGTGTGTTCTCCTCTCCTGGTTCAAGGTGTGTTCTCCTCTCCTGGTTCAAGGTGTGTTCTTCTCCACTGGTTCAAGGTGTGTTCTTCTCCACTGGTTCAAGGTATGTTCTTCTCCACTGGTTCAAGGTATGTTCTCCTCTCCTGGTTCAAGGTATGTTCTTCTCCACTGGTTCAAGGTGTGTTCTCCTCTCCTGGTTCAAGGTGTGTTCTCCTCTCCTGGTTCAAGGTGTGTTCTTCTCCACTGGTTCAAGGTGTGTTCTTCTCCACTGGTTCAAGGTGTGTTCTTCTCCACTGGTTCAAGGTGTGTTCTTCTCCACTGGTTCAAGGTGTGTTTTCCTCCTTAGTCCTGCTTAGCATGAGGTTGTTTCTCCTTCCTCACTACCCGGGCTCTGCTCTCTGTGCTAGCACAAAGTAACCCTGGTAAACTTTAAGCCAGCAGCAGTGGTAATAAAAATGTAAAATGATTGAACTTTGGCCAGGAGAAAAGGTGTTGCCATAGCTACAACACCACCAGCCCAGCAAAGGCTGGGAGGAAACCCTGGCAGATGATTGATGATGGCCTCACCAAACTGTAGCCGTGCAGATCACGCCTCTGGAGACATCTTCTAGAGCCTGGCTGCTTTCACTCACAATTTCTTACTCTCTGACAAAAATTTCTGGCAAATACTTGTTTTTTTTCTTGTGAAAGGCTGATAACCAGGCTGGGATGGATTTTTGCTAAGTCTGTGTCTAATGTGTTATAGAATCATAGAAACATTTAGGTTGGAAAAGACCTCTAGGATCATCGAGTCCAACATCTCCCTGACCCCTGTCATGGTCAAGAGGAATAAAATGTTCCATCTCTGTTCAAATTCCCAGCTTGCTTCAGAGCTACCCAAGTAGCTCTTTCTAAATTCTTGATGCTTTCTGTGAAAATGTTGGGTTGGTCTGTCTAGTGCCTGAGGTTCTATCTACTATCAACAGATTATTTTCTAAGGTCAGGCTTGATGGGGCTCTGAGCAACCTGCATAGGTAGAGATGTCCCTACTTGTGTAGGGAGGTTGGACCAGATGACCTCTAGAGGTCCCTTCCAGCCTCAAACATTCTATGATTCTAAGAGCTATAATTCTCAATTAAATTCCATATATTTTAGTGCAATAACTCCATAACTCCTTCCCTTTTTTTTTTTTACCTTTATATTTGGCAGGGAAGAAACACACCTTGAATAAGGATTCATCAGTGGATGTGTAAAGGGAGCAATATTGAAGAAAATCTGTTCTAGGACTATAAAGCAAGAGAATCTATTCTTTTAATCTCCCCAAATTGACCTAAACATAAACAAAGGACAGTAAAAATGTGATATCAAAGAGAATATACATTGCTTAATAATAATATTGAAGCCAAATTTCTAGAATTTGAGGTAAACCAGGCAGCAGGGTCCCTGTTTTGTTTAAATCTGAAATGGAAATTAATAACCTATTGTCAGGATACAGTAACAGAGATTCCATCAGCTTTCATTTCTATTAATTATCGTGTCATTACTCCATGTTACACCTTCTTTAATTGACCTTTTGAGAGCAGCCTGTTTAACAGTGCTGCCAAATAAACCTGGTGGAGCTTGAGTGGTTTGGACTGTAAAGATCTTGAGAGGTTGGAATGTTATGGATTTGAAATGGCAAAGAACTCCTTGGGAGGAGAAAATACTTGTTCCATAAAACAGTGTTACTATGCTGTCATTTTTCTAGTGCTAGGATTTCTTGATTCAAAGCTTTAAAGCAATAATTACATTTAAAATCAATGTATTTTATTGCTGGTCTTTTATATTATAGGGTCTTGTATATATATATTTTTTTTTTTTTCAAATTATATGGGAATTCAGTGATGCTTTTGATGTCATTGCTTCTAAGAACTTAAACATTTCATTAATATCTAGTTTATATGTTTCATATATGTAATTAAAATACGTAACATTGGGGAAATCTATGATTTAAGCACCCAAAACCAGAGAAGCTTTTAATCTCTGCTAAAGAAATAAGGAACAAGACACCTGCCTTTCATTTTCTGTCCAGTTCCTCAGTTAAATTTTAACCCCAGCACTATGGCTAAAGCTTTATCAGGCTGAGCCACCTCCAGGGGTTCATTAATCCAATAGTTCTGATCCCCAGTTACTTGTATGCAAAGAGCATAGCCCAAGTATTTATAGTCCAAGAGTATTTTTTAATAAACAGAGGTAATAATCAGCCCTCTTGCCATCAGCCACGTGCTGCTAGCTGTCCCCTATAAAATAAATATTTATATATATATGCATATATACACATATAAATACATGTATATACACATAAATACATATTTATAGATAAAATACATATATAAAATTTATATCTAAA
>VYZX01018900.1:0-17250 GCA_013401335.1 Brachypteracias leptosomus | reverse complement strand
AAAAAAAAAAAAAAAGGTGTCATGAGCATCTATAGATTGAATTGGTGTAGAATATATCCGTAAAATAGTTATACCCAAGATCAGTCTCCTGGTCTAATTCTACCCTGAGCCTTCAAGAAAGCTTCTTCCAGTTTTGTAAATTTATGCCTAATTTGTTTCCTTCATGCTCTGCCTCAGTTATACCCCAGGTGTTTTTTCTTGAGGATAGTAGCTTGGTTTTAATAAAACTGTGGTGTTGCTTGTGGTCTTTCCACAGTTGAACATGAAACTAATTCTCATCTTGTTTTCTCTGCATCAAATATAAAGATCAAGTTTTACCAGTAAATGTCACCCTATGAGTAAGTGAAAATTTATAGATAGTGTGATTGATCAGTGACTTTAACCTCGAGAAAGTATTCATAAGTAGGATTAAAAGACAGAATGGACATAACTTGCACTTCTGACCTTATAGAAGTGAAAATTTTCAGCTTTGTAGCACTTAGACTGCAGTAAACTCTTTCACTACCACGCTTCCTCTGTGAAAGGTTTTCCTTACAGTGTCGATTTTATAAAGAAGATAGATTATTATTCTACATAAATCCAAGTTTGTTTTTCTGTTTGTAAAAAAAATTAAAACATTTCTGCTGCTACCAACTAATTCTTCGATGTTAAATTTCCCACTCCTTCCCATGTTTTTTTCTATTTTTTATTCCTTTGTGTGTCATTGCTTTGTATAGGAAAGACTGTATCGGTAAAATCATTCCAGCAAAACCAAAACTGTTTATCCCAGGAGTGTTATTCTAAAAACTATGCATATAATTATGACTAACAGAATCAGATATTGTACCTTTAATTTGTTTTGATTAAAAAAGCTACAAAAATAGCCCAAGCCCTATATTTTCTTTGAAAATGGTCTTTATTCTTTTATTCTAGTGTGATTTCAGATTGCTTTGGGAACTACCCCTATTAAAATTTTATATCATAGCTCACACCCTTTTATTTTAGTTCTACTTTTTAAAAATTAATGACCAACAAAAATAATAATTAAAAAATATATGTAGCATTCAAATTCCTAGTACTTTTAGAAACTTAGAAATCTTAGGAGCATAAGCTACTTTAGCCTTTAAAAGCAGGAGGCTTAAACTCCAAATCAGTTTGAATTCTCTGAGCCAATCTCTGTCTGTTAGAAAAAAATGAACAGAGGCACAAACTAGATAACAGCCTTTTATGGGGTACAGAAATTAAAGTAACAGAATTACCTTTCAAAGAGATCTCCAGGGCTTTAATGTAAAAATAGCTATTATTTTATTAGACAAGGCTCTAATCCACAGTCTGTTCATCTGTACTCCAGACTTCTATAAGATAATCAATGTCTTCACTGGAGAGTGGCTTGATTAAAAAAAAAAAAAAAAAAAAAGAGAAGAAAAAAAAAAGATATTTGGAGAAGCTGGGGAGCCATCTTGTGGTGATTTTATTTAATTCTCCAAAAGAGAGAGTCTAGTTTGCATACAACTGTTTCATTTTCAGCTTACTTGAGGTTCTCACTGCAGACGTTTTTGGCTGGAAAAGTATTTTATTATTTTCGGTTCATCTGCTCAGTTTAGACACCTACATCAAAGTATGTCTATCAAATAGATGAAATAACCCCCCCCCAAACCAAGCCCGTATTGCCCACAAAATATGTTTGAAATCATTAATATAGTCCCTTGTGCTCCCTATTACTCAATTATTTTTACCAGAGGTCCTTTCTTCAGAAATATAATATCGTCAAGTAAGAGAATGTCAGAAGGGAAGAAAAAAAAATATTCTTTGGATTGAGAAAATTACAGTTCCTGTTTTTATACCACATACCTTGATGATTTGTTTGTTTGTTTGTTTGTTTAGTTGGTTGGTTAAGAAAATTCCTATAAAGAATCTAAACCCTGTAACTTTTCTGCATAGGAAGACTTTAATGGGAAGTTGAATTTCTGTTTTATCCATTTATGTTAAATTGCTGAAGACCACACAAAGACTTGGAGTTAAGAGAATTAGATACTCTTATGGAATGGCCATTGCAACCATATAAAGAATCTGGTTTAGAAATTCTAAAAGCAACTGTATAAAGATGAAAAAGGTACATACCTACAACATTTGATGAACCAGCTCTGCCTGAGCTGAAATAAAATAATTCAATATTAGTTCCTTGTAATATGCTTGGCTTGCTCCCTTCTTGAGAAGACTAGTATTATCTAGTTTTGTGCTTACTAGCCTAGATAAGCAGCAATAAACTTCATGAATCACCACTAATGTCAGCACTTCCAATGAAAGCAATACATTGTCATTTTTTTTATATTTGTAAGTTCCACGAGGGCAATAATTTTTCTCAGGTATTACTATTTTTTTTGTATCTCAAAAGCAAGGAAAAGATGTTGAACAATATTGCAGAAGACATAAAAGCTGTTTTTCAGCAACTGCATTGCTAAGAAGCTATAAGTCCCTGACAACATGGCCACCATATACTGTTTTGCATCCAAAAATAAACACTGTTCTTGTTAGTGATGGTTTTCTCCTTCCCTCATATCTCGTTAGTGCTTCCTGTTGTCCTTTGTCTCTCTTTTTCTTCTGCTCCTTACATTTACTTGTATGCAACAATAAGTAAGGGCAGTATCAAGGGGAGTTGTAAAGGGTCAGGTCAGACTGAAATGGTCTTAAAAGAGGTTGTCCAGGAACCAGGATGATTAATACAGGCATCTTTATTCCCTTCCCTTTTCTCTCCTCTACAATTTGTAGCGCTTCTTTATTTCACATATTTTCAACTTTTGTTCTCGTTGAAAGAACCATTCCAAAATTCCTGCCTACATAATAGAGTGGGCCAGTATTCAAATCTGCTAAGCCATACTTGCACTTCCGCAGTTATACATTCTGCTCACCTTTTCTGCGTGGATCGAATCATTTTAAACCCTATTGCGCTTTCAGAATTGGTTTCACATGCAGACATCTATATGGATGTTCTGATTACTCTTCCTCTCATAAATATTATGTCAGTCTTTTCTTGCCTTCTTGCCTCTCCTAACATATTAAGACAGTCCAAAATACTATTCCTATGTATACATACTGTGATGTTAACTGTACCTAGGAGCAAGTTAGGATTTCTTTCCCCGCTGTGGCAAATGTACTTGTCTCATTTATTTACTTATTTATTTACTTCTATCTTCTTGCAGAAGCATTCCACCCATTCTTACATAGGCCTTTACAAGTCCTATCCAGATCTAAACTCATATTCAGTTTTCTCCACTGCCCTGTCCCTGTATAACATACTGTAGGCAATGAAGGTGTGAGAGGTTGAATAAGCAGAGTGTTTTCCAGTTTCTAAATCCAGATACATTTCATCTCAGTTGAGCTACAATGACTGAGGATGTTTCAAGAAGACACCTAGTGCAAAGGATCAGAACCTTCAGATAAGCTGTGGTGCACTTCAAGGAGGTGACATATGTAGATTTTATCCTTCATAATCAGAAAGCTCTACTTGCAGACCTTGGGAAGGATGTCTGGTTTGCCTGTATGACTACTAGTCCTGCTGTTAGGCTGTTCTATATATACAGAACTCTTGAACAGGCAATCCTCAGTTTTAATTCAGCCATTAGGTTTGACTTCATTATCACATTAACCCTTAAATATCACTGCCCCTAAAATAAAAATGACTGAATGTGATTATGGGAGTTCACTCCCTTTCTAACCACAACAGATGAATATTCTGTACAGGAAGAATTTTACTTCCTGGCATGGCAAAGCTGAAATATATGAGAAATATTTTAATAAGCCACAGGTTTTTTTCTCTTCCACATCAAGATATTTCTAATGTAGTTATCTAACTGTTGCATGCAGAAAATATAAACAAATACCATCCACAGTGAAAAAAAAAAAAGAAAATAATATCCTGTAAGCAAAAATTAAGAGAAGTGAAGAGGAAAAGGATAGATGTTGGAGTTTATTAGAAGTTAAGAGAAGAACAAAGACAGAACAGAAATATCTGAATGTGTGAAGAGACAAAAATGGACCAATAGCACATTAGGAGAGAAAGAGAAGAAAGTTAAAGTCCAAGAGGCTGATTCGTCAAATATGAGATTAGGAAAGAGAGAAAGAAGCTTAAAGCTATGGAAAGGAAAAGAGATACATAAGAGAGAAAAAGAAACAAACGCAAAAGTAACAACCAAATAGCATGTGAAAAGATGGAAATAACCTTTATTAGTGGATATCAATAATAGTATTTGGGAGAAAAGTTTGAAAAGCAAATACTGAAAAAGAAGTACATGCAAACTTAGGCACCAAGGTGAATAGCTAAGACACTGAGAAAACATTATAAACATAGTTTTTCTAAGAGAGCAAAACTGTATTTTATTCCAGATAAGCAGTATATAAAATTATCTAAAGTACTGACGTCTGCAGATATATTGAGATGACTATATGCCTTTAAAACATTTTATATTTTTTAAATGTCGCTTTTTTTCAGGTCTCAGCTAAAATCTCTTTAAAGCTTTAGTTTCCAATTCATTCATCTTATTTCTATTTTATGCTTATAATTATATAGTCCCTTGGGGAAAAATGTCCATATTATGTATCAACAACACAATCTGTCACAATTTGGCATAGTTGTCAGTCTTTGCTTAAGGGAAGGCCAGGAATGGAATATCAAGGGGTTTGCAGGTCAAGACAGATTAATTGACAGAGGACTGTGGGGACACTTGTTCATTGTTTCTTGCAGTATACCTAATTCTGACTAATACTTGTACAGTGTATCACTTGAGATTGTTATCCTGCAACAATTATTAATTTTATGAACATTGAACTCACCTCAAATGTAGTTTAGAATTTACTTAATAAATCTGCAAAGAGTGAATTCTGTGTTTTGATTTGGGCTATGACATGATGGCAGGCTTCTCACAAAGGAGCACACAAACTTCATATTAAGAGTATATCACATAAATTAGTTATCTAATTATAAAATTCTACAGATATCACTGAATATGTTAAGGTAACCACTACTTAGACAAAAACAATGATGTTCTTTATAAATATCTTTCTTAACTACAGCATATACATGCTGGCAGAGTCATTATCCCTGGAGGTACTTAAAAGACATGTAGACTTGGTGTTAAGGACATAGTTTAGCGGTGGACTTAGCACTGCTGGGTTAATGGCTGGCTTTGATGATCTTTAGAGTCTTTTCCAATCTAAACTATTATATGATTCTATAATTTATGTCAGAAAATATAAATAATCATAATAACTATGTAATTCCAAATATAGGCCTTAGAACTTGTTTCAGTACACAAGATCTTCCATTAATGAAGGTTGATACTATGAGTCTATTTATTTTGTCCTGAGAATCCTATTGATATTGAGAGTGAGAGTGAGATCATGGCTAGCCAAAGTAAATTCAAGGGCTTTCTCCAGGCTGAATCGCCCCAACTCCCTCAGCCTGTCTTCATACGAGAGATGCTCCATTCCCCTGATCACTTTGGTGGCCCCCTTCTGGACATGTTCCAATATGTCCACATCCTTCTTGTGCTGGGTGCTCCAGAACTGGACGCAATACTCCAAGTGAGGTCTCACCAGGGCAGAGTAGAGGGGCAGAATCACCTTTCCTGATCTGCTGGCCACAGTTCTTTTGATGTAGCCCAGGATGTGATCGGCCTTCTGGGCTGCGATTGCACATTGGTGACTCATATCCCGTTTTTCATCCACCAGCACCCCCAAGTCCCTTTCCACAGGACTGCTCTCCAGTAGATCCTCTCCCAGACTATACTGATAGTGCTGGTTACTCCGGCCCAGGTGCAGGACCTTGCACTTGGCTTTGTTGAACCTCATAAGGTTCATCTGGGCCCACCTCTCCAGCTTATCCAGGTGCCTCTGGATGGCATCCCGTCCCTCTGGCATATCAACTGCACCCCCCAGTTTGGTGTCATCTGCAAACTTGCTGAGGGTGCACTCAATGCCACTGTCAATATCATTAATGAAGATATTAAACAACAACGGTCTCAGCACAGACCCCTGAGGGACACCACTCATCACCTTCCCCCCTCTGGACATTGAGCCTTTGACCATCACTCTCTGTATACGACCATCCAGCCAGTTCTTTGTCCTCTGAATAGTCCACCCATAAAACCCGTAATTCTCCAACTTAGAGACAAGGATGTTGTGGGGGACCATGTCAAAGGCCTTGCAGAAGTCCAGATAGATGACATCCATAGGTCTATCCTTGTTGACTGGTGCAATCACTTCATTGTAGAAGGCCACTAGGTTGGTCAGGCAGGACTTGCCCCTAGTAAATTCATGGGAATACTAGAATTGTCTTCACTGTACTATTTATTGTGTGCCTTGTCACATCCTCTGTTATTCATCTTTCCTTTAAACTACTTTAAATCCCAACCTTTTTAAGTTTTGGTTACCACAAATATAATTTGATATTTTCAAGTGCTTTTGTATTCCACTTTGAAATCCATGTCTTGTCCCACATCTTTCTGAAATATTCTAACCAGAAATGAGTATGGTGTTCCTTATGAGTGCATAAAATCAATTTTTATAGTCCTTAATTTTGTTTCCTGGTATTTTATTTTCCATCTACCTGCTTTTTGATTAGTAATATATGTGAAGCAAATGTTTACTTTGAGGGCGTATGTGATGTTTTTAAATCTTCCTGATTTTCTTTATCATATTCAGACCTGGAATGAAGGACAAGATGTTTGTTTGTTTTGTTACCATATGTATGATTTTTTTTAAATTCTAAGCCATATTCTCTGGGCCTTGGAATATTTACAGAAATCAATAAGCACAAGGAGATGGAACAGTTACCAAATATTCACATCCACACCGTAGTAATCTACATTTGAGTGAGAGTGTCATATTGTCAATGGGCAGTTCCTTTCATCATAAAACAGATGTGTAAAAATATACAGTGAATTATTTTGAGTCATGGAAAATTACCCTCTATATTTGTACAAACAGCAACACCAAAGCTACTGAAAATTACATGAGCTACAGAACAAGGCTCTGAACACTCATTAACTCCTTCTGAATCATATTTTATAACCTTGGTTAAGCTACAGATGTGATGATCTGAAGAAGGAACAGATTCAGAAACATTTACTTACACATACAGACCCAATGGCTTCAACTCTGTTGCTCATTAACTTTAGCCATGGCTTAAAATGTTCTCTTAGGTTGAGTCTTCATGATGCAATTGAGCCTTATGTAGAAATGTTTGAATTACAGAATCACAGAATGTTAGGAATTGGAAGGGACCTCGAAAGATCATCTAGTACAATCCCTCTGCCGGAGCAGGATCACCTAGACCAGGACACACAGGAACACATCCAGGTGGGTTTTAAACATTTCCAGAGAAGGAAACTACACAACCTTCCTGGGCAGCCTGTTCCAGTGCTCTGTCATTGTTGTGGTTTAAGGTTTGGGGAAGGGGAGGGACAGGTGGAGCAGCTATTCCACTCCCCTTCCTGACACACTCTATAAAAGGACACAGGAATTTCTGCTTGCCCCTTCCTCCCTGCGATTGCTGCTGGCTCCAGACAGCTCTGTGGCTGCTACAACTCCACGTGGCTCGGGAGGAATCCAGTGGCATCCGAGGATCGGTGTTGTATATATTTGTATATATACCTTCCCTTGTTACCTCTGTATATTTCCCTTCCTTTAATATCCCTTTTGTTACTCCCTGTTAAAAGTTGTAATCTTGATTTCCAACTTTATGTGAGGCCTTTCTTCCTCCCCTGGGAGGGAAGAGGGGAGGGGGAAGAGGGGTGAAACAAATTCTGCTCCGTGGGGGGTTGCCCTGAGCCTTAAACGAAAACAGTCACCCTCACCATGAAGAAGTTTTCTCTCATATTTATGTGGAACCTTCTATGTTCCAGCTTGCACCCATTGCCCCTTGTTCTATCATTGGATGTCAAAGGTAATTAACACCATCTGAACACAGTAGATTAACTAGTTGTCACTGAACTTCACATAAAGATACTAGCATAGTTGTAGAATGAAAATGTTCTCTGCTTAAAAGCCTTGTTGTGCAAGTTTTCTACCAGGGGTTGTTTGTTCACATAGCCTGCTACATAACTTCTTTACAGAAAGGGTTGTTAAGCACTGGAATGGGCTCCCCAGGGAGGTGGTTGAGTCACCATCCCTGAATGTGTTTAAAAATCATCTAGATGTGGTGCTTGGGGACATGGTTTAGTGGTGGGTTGTTAGAGTTAGGGTAGTAAGGTTAGGTTGAGGTTGGACTCAATGAGCTTGAAGGTCTTTTCCATCCTGAGCAATTCTATGACTCTATGATTAACAAGGCAATAATACCTTCAGTTCTGAAACACGATTGATTCCTGCTGGCTCTTGTTTTCTGCCCTATGCTCTACAACCTGTAAGAAAATTCATATTTTGGCTAATGAGCAATCTTCTAAAACCTATGATATTATCTCATTATAATCAGTTTCTCAGTGTAATGAAGACTCACACTATAAAGGTTTCATATCATATCAAGTCTCCTACGCTATTACTACATTCTGAACAAAATAGAGAATAAAACAACCACTAGAGGTGCATATTCACGTGAGATACAACTTTGATTTTGTTTTTCAGTCATTCAGTGACTGATCCGTCAAGAAGACCTTAATGGAATGCTGACTGCTTTGTGCATAGTTTTTTTCTTGGTTTTTTTTGTTTGTTTTTTTAAATTCTTTTTCTTGTTTACCACTTGGAACATTTCAATCAGGAGAATCCAGGTGGTAATCAAGCTGGTATGTAATTGTTTTCATGCTATAATTTCAATGGATGTTACATGGTAATTACCACTCTAACATTAGTATTAACAGCAGGGATAATTGAATGAAGTCACTGGCCCTAGTCCAAGATGACCCTGTCTATTTCCTACCTGAAAAAGCAGAATGGTAGTTTTTGGCTTGGCATTCATACAAATTTGTAGCAGTGACCACTTAAAATACTAAACAAAACAAACCTATTTTTAAGATCCTTGATCCAGAGATGGCATGAATGGTTTAAAAGTGCTAATCTTCTGCTTACAGAAGTACAATGTTATCAGAATAATAATTTCCTAAGTTTCACACAGCAGTTTAATTACCTTTAGAGAGACAACATGTTTTAAGGAAAACCTCATTCTGGGCCTCGGCCTGTACTTCAGAAAATAAATAAAATGTAATACATCTTTTCACTATTCTAGTTCTGCTGCAGAACTAACACTGATCTTTGTACACAGGAAATGGGGTTTTTTTTCAAAATTCAGTGACCTTTCTGGCATATATCAACTGTGAACTGTGACTACAGAATTTCATTTTCTTCCCTTGGCCACATACCTAACTCTCAGAAAAGGACTGTTTTAGCAAATATTTAGAGCACTGGGTAGCCCCAATATTCTACCTTCTTTGTCAGGTTTCAACATATAAGCACTTTTCCTAAAGCATAAGCATATATTTACATCCCTAATGTTTTATGGAAGTTTTTTTAAATCAGAGGCTACTTATATAAGGGTTTATTATGATACCCAAGGAGCACAAAAAAAATGTGCATTAGGTGGTTGAAGTCTTTTGCATGAAGTTGAATTAGAAGCAAATTTGTGGTTGGTAAAGACAAGAAGTTTGATATTTTGGGTTTTGATATCCCAAAAGAAGAATGCATTTTTAAACTCTTTTATTTCATGGAGATTATGTATTGGAAAAATGTTTGCTTACTGATGCATCTCCTTGGCAAATGATTTTAGCTGAAACATTGGAATGATCCTTATATACATAAGAACATATCTTCAAGATATAATGTCACATTCACTTTTCTTTCAAAATGAATTGATAGCTGAAGAACTGGGAGAGCTGGAGAATTACAGGTCAGAAACTAGATTTACCTTCTTTCAGAAGACTTCAGATCTACTGATCTTTACAAATAATCTGTTGGAAATTACATCTTTTGGGAAGTTATCTATTGCAACCTGACACCTTGAAGCTGGACAGCAACAATGCTAAATGAGGTTAGACAAGGCTTTGTCTAGCTAAGGCCTGAAAACCTCCAAGGATGGAGATTCCAATACCTCTCTGGGTAACCTGATTTAATAGCGCACTGCCTGCCTGGGGAAGGGCTTTGTGATAATATCCAGAATCAACATCCCAAGTGTTTTGAGGCCTCTGTTCCCTTTTTTTACCACCTGCGGCTGAAAAACAGAATTTGGGGCCATCAGGTTTGTAACTTCTCTTCTAGCAGTAGATTGTTATTAGAACTGTTAGTGGATTGAGAATTGAGGAGAAAGACTTGGGGGTCCTGGTTGAAGAAAAGGTCAACATGAGCCAGCAATGTGCAAGTGCAGCCAAGAAAGCCAACTGTATCCTGGACTGCATCAAAAGAAGTGTGGCCAGTAGGTCAAGGGAGATGATTCTGTCCCTCTACTCCACTCTAGTGAGACCCCACCTGAAGTACTGAGACCAGCTCTGGAGCACCCAGACTGGAAGAGGGTAGATTTAGATTGGAAATTAGGAGGAAATTCTTCACTCTGAGGGTGGTGAGACTCTGGAACGGGTTGCCCAAGGGGGTTGTGGATGTGGCCTTGAGCAACCTGGTCTAGTGCGAGGTGTCCCTGCCCATGGCAGAGGGTTTGGTACTAGATGATCTTTGAGGTCCCTTCCAACCCAAACCAACCTATGCTTCTATAAACTCCTTTAATCTTTCACTTTAGTAGATCAAACAAGACCATCTTTCTTCATTTTTTCTTACAGGTCATTTACCCCAAAATCCCTAGATATCTTGGAAGACCAGGATTGGGGCCTCTCCAGCTTCTTACTGTCCTTCTTGAAATAATTGATTATGGGAGAACAAACCTAGACAAAGTACTACAGTGGTGATCTCACCAGCAGGGAGGTGGGTGGAACAGCAATTTACTTGGACCTGTTAGGTGCACTTGTACTGTATGTATTGATTACACAATTTGCCCAGTACATTATTTTCAATGAGAGCACACTGTTGTCTCAAAGTCAGTTTAGTTGAATTACCAAAACTCCAAGACTTAGTCAAGCAAAGCTGCTGCTCAGATAGTTGCTTCCAAGTCTGCGCTTGTGCATGGAGATATACTGCTTCAGGTATACAACTTTGCAGTACTTCTTGTTGAACTTCAGGAATATCTCATGGTTCTTCAAGGCTGGAACTCTACCATTCAGTGTCTCAGTCATTACCTTCCACTGCAGTATTGCTCGAGATTTTGTTGAGGATGCCTTCTGTCTCATCATCCAGGTTGTTCACAAAGAGAACGAATAATATTGGCTTCAGCATGAAACCTGGTGTACAATGCTTGTTTCTGGCCACAACTGAGATATTGCTACCATTTGACCCTGGTGGTTAAGCCAAATTTCAGCTTCTCCAGCAGTCTGTCCAGTGCATACTTCTTCAGCTTCCACATGAGACTGTTGTGGGAAATGGTCTCAAAAGCCTTTCAGGAGTTGAGATACACCTATTTTTTTTCCTTTCTATAGCCAGTGATTTAACTGTAGAAAGCACTACAGTCAAGGAAGATTTCCCTTGGTAAATTTGATTGCTTCATGATCTTTCAAGGACTAAAGCGAATATGAACTATCTTTAGTTTTATTGGTCTGCTTTCTTATCTTTCTTAGAAATGATGCTAAATGAGCCTTTTTCCTAGTTGTTTGTGACCTCTCACAATAAACATAATTTTTCACAAATTCTAACTGTCTTGCGGTTTCATCATGAACTCTTTCAACAGACTAAGATGGATCCTACTCTGTTCAACAAATGTGAATCAACCAAGCTTTCCTATGTAGTCCCAAATCTGTTGCTCTCTTCTGTTGGCTGTCTTTCTCCTTCCCGAAATATATTTCTTAACACAGAAAGCTTGAGAAAATCTTCTGAACTCCCTTTCTTTCTGAGAGGAATTGTGAAAGTCTACCTCTTACCTTTTTTGTCATGTTTTAATCAATTACTTCAGGGCCTTAGTCCTCCTCACTCCCAGTGCATAGCCTTTGCAATGAGTTAGCATTGTTGTACACAAATATATTCTCCCCACTCTCTATTAGGTGTATTCTATCTCTTCCCAGTCCTGCTCATTGATCATCAAATGAAGCATGACTACCAAAGAAGCTAAAACTTTTTTAGTAACAGTGTGTGCTAGTCTGCCAGCTGTGTTTACTCCTACTCAGGGCTCCTTGATTGGAGGGATTACAGAAACAGAAAAACACTCAGGAACCTGTTCTTATCCTTGCCTCCAGAGACCTTTAATCTGCTCAGGCTTTTCCCTACGTATATCTCTGGTTCCCACAGGAATGATCAGAAAGGGGTAACAACCGAACCATTATGATGTGATTGAATGATCCTCAGAAGTTTCTGTCTGCAAGATCATGGCTGTGGATTTTTGGAAAGTTGTAAACTTCCCTGCAATGATAGATCACGCTAGGAAGTAGGTGCCTCTGTGAGCCTCAGAACAAGATTACAAACCACTAACATCTCTAAATTCTCCTTGACGCTGTTTCCAATCCAAAGGCCTGATTAATACAGCCAAAAAACTTTTCCAAATTGAACTCACATGGTCAGACAAGCATACAGATCAGCAAGCCGTGTATACATGTGACTGGCCTCTTTTACCTTCTTTTACCTCTGTTTTCTCATGTTAGCTCCCCCCTAAACCACCTTGCTCCCTCACTTTTTCTACCTTTGGTCTTTTCCATAAACACCCCATAATAAGACACAGTAAAATCCCGAGACTGTCTTTCCCAACATCCCATAAGAACTGCACACTCCTTAGGCAGTAAACTCCTTCAGTCTGCAAAGTCATCTGGGAAGCAGCCCCCTGCTCTCACTGATACACGTTAATGTCTTTCACAGCTGAACAGTGGGCTGATACCTGTGACAGCCCTGGGAGGACCTGGGCCAGGGTACTCAGGTGGCTCCAGTTAGTTTATCAGGTTTTCTTTATCTGTCATTTTTCCTCTGTGCTCCTTTGTGTTTACTGAGATGAGCTTTTGATCACATAAGCTAACTTAGGCAAACAAACAGCTCAAATCTGGAGACGATATTTCTTCTGCTACAAGAAATCATAATTATCTTTATTCCAAAGAGTAGCCATACCCTCCCTCTTACTTGTACGGAGTTTAGGCTCTTATTTATGCAGTTCCTTGCTCACCTCCTGTTTGTCGTCCTAGGTGTAATAAATGCTGCTCACTTTCTATTCTATTGCAATGCCAAGTGAAAATGCTGCATCTGTATCAGAGGACACGTCTGAAAGCTGAGATCGCTACCATTGTTTTCAGCCTCACAGAGAATCACCAGATCTACAGCATAAGATCTGGACCCAGCACTGGAAGACCTTTATTAGTAGTGACTACCAAAGAACTTGATTTGGCTACACCAGCTAGGTCTGGGGACCATGTCCTTTGGTGCATAGTCGCCACTGAAGTTTTTTTCTGTGACCAGCATCTGCTTCGGGATCCCTTTTGCTTTATCAGTGCACTGACTGCTGTGTTAACTGTGTTCCTTATGCTTATACATGAAGTTTGCATCAATCCTGGTCATTGATATCCTCTAGTGCCAGATAAGCAGGAAGCCAGCTGTGAATTTGCTCTGCAAGATTCTCTACTTGGCAAGAAATTTTTCACACTGTCTGCTAGTTCCTGGCCTTGATTCACTTTTCTTGTAATCGTTGGTACTGCCATACACTGCTTCCTCCCATGCTGCTAGTCTGAAAACTTCTGATAGTACATGAGAGAAGTAAACATTGTTAAAAAAATCCGTAGAAAAGGCACGTTTCTATTTATGATCTCTCCAGTGTAAGTGTTTTGGTTTTGTTTTTTACAGAGTAGGTTTTTAATGTACTGTCTTTGCTATTAGATGTAACAAACTCTATTCCAAAGTTTTCTACCTGCATACCTACATCAGTTAAGACCACAAAAAAGAAATCCTACATTTGTATGCATATACTCAAATAACACTGCTTTGTTGGATAAATTCTTTGTAGAGACACAGAAGTTGTAACTGTACTGATACAGTAAATCCTTCCCAGCACTGAAATATCATTAGACATGTTTCAGCCCTTGCCTAAGATACATTTATCCTGCTCCAACCTGCACTCTTCCGAACAATTCCCAGACACACTCTGGTATTTAAAATGTACAAGTACCATCTCCAATAGGGTTTTGCATACAGCCATCATAGGGTGGAGACAGAGAAAGTTTATTACTTTAGACGTGTACTGTTCTGTGCCAACTAAACTCTGCCCATGAGCATTCCCAAGCATGCTGACTAGAATACCTGTAGACAAAGATGCCAGAAAAATAGTATTCTTGCTTATTTAACTTTAAAGACTTTTTCTTGTTTTCTGTTGGCATAGACCATGCCATCATTAGGTGGATTCTGCCAAAATAGCTAATCTGTCAGAAGACATTTTTGAGAACTATGAAAAATCCAAACAAGGAATTCTTTAGGATATAGCTGTAACTTTTGATGATACCCACTTTTATGTTTGAAAATATCATTCTTTCTTTGTGTGGCAGGAGGGAAATAGTTTTTGATCTGACAGTTAATACAACCAGTAGCTACAGAGCAGGAATTAGAACAACAACAAATAAGACTTTGTGTTAATTGAGTTGTTTGTTTATAAGAGCGTATCTTAAGAGCACAGTGAGTTCCATGTAACATCTGGCCTCTCTAGAAGATTTGGCAATACTTACAGCTCAGGATTGCTTAGACAAAATACTTTTTTACTAATAGAATCATATTCCTATTTTATACTAGTTTATGTTTTGAATCTGATAGACCAAGTACTAAATAATTAATTTATGAATAATTGTAAAATAATTAATTTATTCAATTTTCCTTCATTACTTGCAGAACCTTCACCAACACACACAAAAAAAGACATATTTAAGAAAATAACTGGTTAAAAATGAGGAATCCAGGGTTTTAGCCTCTATATTTGAATGCCATAAACTTAATTCCTTTGCTGAAATACTGTTTGCAGTATCTGCTAAAATTACTGAAAATGAACAAAATTCTTTTTTTCTGAAAATCAATGCATACTGTGAGAGAGAAGACTTTCTATTTATCATTTTAACTATTGCTTTTATGAAACGAGTGAAACAACAAAATAATTTTAAAATATGCAGTTAAAATTCAGAATTCTATTTTAACAATAAGTTGAAATTATTTCAAGTAATTGTGTTAAATGTCTATTTCATGCAAATGAAGAAATCAAAGAAATCTTTAGCTGAGGATGGCTTGACCACAAATTTTACACTTCAAACCAATAGGTTTACTAAATTTTTATAAGTGTGTGGAGATTCTATAGTTCTTTAAAAATAGATCTTTAATAGAAGTTGGTATAGAGATTCTGCAGTTGTCGTAAAATACAAAGAATGCGCAAATAACTGAATTCCTTGTTACTTTTTCCCAAGTTTTCTTTTCTTCACTTTCCTCTCGCAAAATTTTTGCTTTCTGTTGTGAAGCAATCTCTCAAACTATGTACAGAGTCCTTGTTGCAGTTAATCTAAAATCAGCCTATTTAATTTGGATAGATTATAGTTTAGAATAGAATATTTAACTTATTCTCAATAAATATTAATACTATTTTCTGCCCAGGAAAGAGAAAAACATTGTGATCAGAAGACACCTTTTCTCTTCAGTTCTTGCTTCATTGCAAAGCTAATTATGTGGGGAGAAAAAAAGTAATTATAACTAAAAAGGGGTTGTATAAAAACATTATAATTTATCAAACGATACATTATGGACTGCAGTGGATATGTCTTTGGAAATAAAAAGAATGGAATAAAAGTCATTATTGCAAAACCACTGGAAATCTCAAAAAGAAAATCCAATCATGATTGAAAAAAATACTTAAAAGTGCAATATAGCTTAATATTCATTTTGAGAATGGATGACATGGAGTCCTGGGCTATGCACAAGGTGGGAAGAAGTGCTGGGGGACTGAAAAGGGACACTAAGGTCCTGATAGTTTTCTCAGCCAGCTTCTCAAATTGGTTTATTTCTGGACACAGTTTGTTATTGTTGATACATATGTCTGCTGTTCATGATGGCCCTCAGTTCCCTGAGCTATGTGGGTCTGATTGTCTGCTGCGCTAACTGCAACACTCTGCCTTTGCTTCCATCAAACCTGTCCTGCGCATTTCAGACCATTACTCCAACTGCTCAGGACCTCTCTGAATCCAATCTTTGTTCTCTGAAAAGCTTAAAGCTCTCTCATCTGAATCACTCTAAAATGAAAGTGTGATGCTTTGTTCCATGTCATTAATGAATTGGATTGGATGCTTCAGTACTCCAGCATACATTGTTAGCACTTTGGTAGAGCTGGGGAGTGAACTTCTGATAACTAAGTACATTTTTATCAAAGATGAACTAATTTAACTGTTATTTATTCCAACCTTTCCTTCTACTGATGAGCATTTTACTCAGTTTCTGGGAAAGACCATTTCCATATTTTCACATTACTAAAAATACATCAAGCATTTACATGAAAAGCTGAGTGACAAAGTAAATGAAGAAATGGTGGCAAAAGATCTTGTGTTATGTATTATCTTAATTTAAAATGGAGCTTTACTTGTTTTAATCCTCCTGTCCTGCTTTGAGTTAGAACAGAAATAATTCTTTTCAGTGATTTTACTTTTCAGCTAAGTCTCTGCTAACTAACTGCAGTTTCTGAAGTTAAAGACATATTTTCACAGACACTGCTTCTAGCAGTGATAATGCTTGGTGTTTAGAGTTACTACCAAGGACTGGTATGCAGACCAAAGTAACTGCTAAATCTTGTGTGACAGGTTAAGGGACGCAGAAAGTAAAAAGTCACATCCATGGGGAGGAATGGACAGGACAGGTGGCCCCAAACTGACTAGCGAGGTATGTCATATTCAGCATAAAGCCTAGGGATCATGAGGATCAAGCTTTCTTCTTCAATGATCAGCAAGGACTCTGTCCATCCTGCCTTTGATTCTGATCCAAGTTCTCGTCTGCTACTGAGCCCAGTCTGGGACTTTCCCAGTGCCTGCTCCATCCACAGCATCAGTGCTGATGGTGATGTAATTCCTGGGGGTGGGGTGTGTGGGGGTGTTTGATACTGTTTTTGTATATATTTCTATATATTCCATTTTATTATTATTATTTTCATTAAAGCTGTTTCAGTTTTCTTTTTTAATCCATAAGTCTCTGTCTCCCTTGTTCCCTTTCTCTTCCCTTTTGTTGGGGGGGAAAAGGGGTTAATGCAGCATGAGATCAATGGACAACACG
>VYZX01018894.1:87090-134867 GCA_013401335.1 Brachypteracias leptosomus | reverse complement strand
GTCGCTTGTCCTTCTCAACTCTGTGACAACACTGGATGTCTGAGAACTGCAAAGGGAGTTTATCCTTCAAATTTATCCTTGTTACCGGCCTAAAAATTTCCCACCACCTCCACACTAGGCTCAGTTGTATTCAAAAAGCCTTACCTACCAACTTTTCTATGCCCGAACACATGCTGTGAAGGAGGACACAAACATATGCACTTCTAATAATACGCAATTACTTTTTTTGGTATTACTAACTTGGCATATTAAGTTTTGCTTTGTGATTCAGTGTTTCTGATCTTGTACTTCAATGAATTGGAAGTATCAAAGTAATTTTGAAGCCCCGGCTGCTCCTGGGTTCCCAGGCAGCACCAAGATTTTCCTCCTTTTTACTGGAACATTCAGGATTTTGCCAAGAAAGCTCCACCAACAGGGATACCAGCAAAACCTTTGTCAGAGTGGGAGCTCACGCTGGCAACTAAGTTCTCCTGCCAGCTTTATCTTGCAAGCCAAAAGCCTTCCCTCTGCATAACAATGTCTTCACCAGCACTTCTGCCAACAGGGCTACATCAGCACAGAGGTTCACAACCTCTTGCTGCTCCTTGTGGAGGTGGCCTCACCTGCAGCATGGCACAAATCTCAACCTCAGGGGCTCCAACCTGCTGGAGTGAGAGTCTTCACTCACACCTTTGTGTACAGTAGCATCCTTCCTAGAAGGTCTTGTGGGAAGCGGAAGCTTAAAAAATTTCCTTCTGTATTAGGTGAGGTAAATCAAACATGACCATGCTTACCCTCAGTGACCACAGAAGAAAACACTGAACCCCAAGGAACAGCAAAAGGGTTGCCTTCAAAAGCTTTACCCTGCCCAGCTGACAGGTCCGCAAGCACCAACACAACATTTCTAAAAACAACCAGCCACCCTCCCCCTAACATCCAATCACCATCCCCCGATTGAGACATTTTCCACCTTCCCTGTAGTCCCAAGTATTAAAATACTTATCTTCTCTTTAATATTAAACTAATTTAGGACAAGGTTTTCATACACAACAAATCACAACAGGATTTTTTTCCTTTTATTTTTTTTAAGGTAAAGGAATGTTTCCTGTTGAATGACAGGAAACTTTTGACGTACAGTTGCCTATGAACAACTGATAATGTGCATTAGGAGTTGGTAGATCTAAGCACTTCTTTTCAGAATATGTTTGCATTATTCATAGTTTAGGATGATTAATGAAAAATGAGTATTTATTTGGGGGCCAGCAACAGACTGTTGCATAACAGTGAAATATAAATTTCTCTTCAGACAACTGTACTTATTTATGATTTTGGCAGTCGTTTATTCTATGATATTTTATCTTTGTTTATTCCTCTGTTTTTAGGTAGCTATGCTTTTAAATTAGCACCACAGGGCAAATGCAGACTCATGCGGCAATCTTAACTACGATTTGGAACAAAACTACTTCTATTTTTTTTTTTTTTTTTAAATTCAGAGAAACTTTAAAGTTCTGTTTCTTTCAGCAGGTTGCTGCTACCATAGTAAACGGAAAATACTTTGGGGTTTTTTTTGTCAAAAAAAAATTTAGTACAAAAGCATCCAAAAATAATAGGTAAGCTAGGCTTGTAAGGGCAACAAGCCTCACTATTCCTTAGGTGTGCCAGTGGCTGCTCGCTGGAGAGCCAGTACTAGCAATTTGACTCAAAGGTCAAAAAGCTTTGAAAGTCAATACAGCAATCGGCTGAAAATGAAAGCGCCTGGGAACAGGCTCTCCTCACCTGCTGTGTTTGTTGCCTTTGGATTGCCCTCACCTTCGGGACAGGGCTCTCTCTCGAGGAGGAGGACTGCTGCCGGGATCGATTCCCGTTCTGAAGAGGCTCAGCCACTATGGCCCCCGACACTCCTGACATGCTGCCGGTGCTGCGCAGGGATGCGCTGTGCGGGAGCGACTGAGGGGCTTTGGCCCTGGCACCCAGCCCGGCCTGGTCCATCTTGCGGATCTGAGCCTGGCTGCTGCTGTTCTGGCGGGGCAGCGCGATGGGGACGTGCTTGTCGGGGATGGTGTGGCGCCGGGAGAAGTCCTCGCTCTGTGTGCTGCGCTTGGTGAAGTCCTCCATGCTGCTGTTGCTGGGGCCGCTAAGTTTGAAGTCTTCGCTGTTGCTTCGGCTCCGGGAGCTGGCAGTGCTCAGGTTCTCCAGGCTGGAGTCCACAGAGGCCTTCGGCATCGGCGGGGTTGGGTTGCTGAGGTGGTAAACCGGGTTCTGGAACGACAGAGGCTGGAGGCTGCCCTGTTGGTTCAAAGCTGGGTGCAGAGGCCTTCTCACCTGGGGAGCGCTCTGGGGTGTGCTCTGAGTTTCCCACAACTGTTTGATGTTGGCCACCTGCGTGACAGAGAGCTGGCTGCCGGCCAAGCGCAAAGGCACATCGTGCATAATAGAAGCATGGTCACTGTGAGCTGTGTGAGGATCTTGGAGGTCCATGAGGGAGATACTACGTCCATTGGGCAAGATACTTTCCCTTTCATCCTTATCCGAGTAAGTCATGCTCTGGGTGGATGCCTGCTGAACCAGAAGTAAGGTCTTGCCCCTAAAATACCCATCTCCATTTTCCTGGGTTGGAGACTTCAGTTTGTGCAAGTCACTGTGGAGTGGAAAGGAATCTCATCAATCGTTAAGCAGACAAGACCCTGAGAGATTCATCCCAGAGAAATCTTTCTACCTCATTTAACCTCCCCCCTACCTGGAAGCTTCAAGGAACCAAATTTCCTTTCATGCACTCTTTGTATTCAAGTCAGAACACACTCTTCCTTAATTACCACATATCTTTGAGAATTATGTTTGACTCAAGAAATGCTTCATCTTTACTTTTTTGACAGGTGAAATGCAAACCATTCCCACCAGATCCTCCCCCCTTAGACACTTCTGTCTCCAGCGAGACTTCACAGCAGTTCAGATCCCATTTAACCCTTCCCAAGCCTTAGGTATTGTAGGGGTCTGAAAATTCAAGAGGAGTTGTGTGAAGACTCCTGCAGATCACAGAATCATAGAATGGTTTGGGTTGGAAGGGACTGTTAAAGGTCATCTAGTCCAACTCCCCTGCAGTGAGCAGGGACATCTGCAAATAGAGCAGGTTGCTCAGAGCCCTGTCCAACCTCACCTGTAATGTTTCCAGGGATGGGGCATCAACCACCTCTATGGGCAACTTAAGCCAGGGTCTCACCACCCTCACTGTGAAAAATTTCTTCCTTCTATCTAGTCTAAATCTCCCCTCTTTTAGTTTAAAACCACCACCCCTTGTCCTGTTGCAATAGGCCCTGCCAAAAAGTCTGTCCCCATCTTTCTTAGAGGCCCCTTTTAAGTACTGAAAGGCCACAATAAGGTCTTCCCAGAGCCTTCTTTTCTCCAGGCTGAACAACCCCAAGATCTTGACATAAGCTCAGGGGGCAGACACTTCCACGTTACAATGCTGGCTTTCATACCGACAGCTCAGAAACCACTCTGAGACCACAGCATCCGAGCTCTTTGGCAATACTGCCATGTCACAGTTTTTTGCTTCAGATTAGCAGCTATTACAGGGTGAGAAATGCTGCACTGAACAGAAGAGGGGCCACTTTTGCTATCCCACTGGTAACCAGTTCCATGGACAGCCCGGTTTTTCCATTAACAGTAAATAAGCAGCCTGATCGCCAGAAGGAAGCTGACTATACATCTGGACACTCAGATTGGCAATAATTTACAAAACTGTTTTTTAGCAGCTGAAGTCATTGACTCCCAGAGAAATGTTTGTGTCTTGGCTAAGTCAAAAGCTTCAGGTCTCCAGGGCCACCTTATGCACCTCTCACTGGGACTGTGTGTTGCCTGTGACAGAGGCCCAAGCTCCCACCCCTACAGCTGGCCTGGGCAGACAGTTCAGGTGATGAAGCACTCAACTCAACCCCCTATATCCCCCATCTTCCCCAGAGTTCTGGCTGTTACATACCCATCAGTGGGGTCCTCAAATATCTTCTGAAGCCCTGAGGAGAGACTGCCACTGACGTTTGGACTAGAGCTGTGCTCAGTGAAACGCCTCAGCTGCTGCTGTATCGGCGTGGGGTTGGTCATTGATTTGGTGATATCGGCAAGAATACGAGGAAGAGGTCCCAGTTTTGCCACGGTCGCCTGTAGGAAGGAATTTTCACCCTAATTGGACAACAAGCATCGCGACATCCGCCAGTTTTTTTGATTATGATGCACAGAGGCGGAGGGGTGGAGATGGAAGGAAGGAGGGTGGGTGTTTGTGTGCGGGTGTGTTACGGAGCAGCATAACCACGGCGACGAGATGGATGGAGGAGACGAAACGGGGTGCAGCAGACATTGAGGAAAGAAAAGGAAATAGAAAAGAAATTAGGATTGACCCCCAAAAATAAAAGTCATGCTCAATAAAACAAAACTATTGCCATTCCAATGCAAAACTATCATGCAAAGCGAACTCAGATCAGAGTGGGTGAGGGCAAAGTGAAAACTATGGTATCTACCCATTAAAGGGCATTCAGAGACTACAGATTCAGCTGGTGGGGGGAACTTTCCAGGCACAGGGTGTCATATGGTAAAGGAAATGCATGCCAACAGACAAGGGGATGCGGCATTCAGGGGGATCATGAGAGAATCACAAGGGTTGAGGGAGATGGGGAAAGGGAAGGTTTTAATTTCATAAGCCTTTCACTTTTGGCATCCTACACTGATGCCATCTTCCGTAGCACCCTGTTATCAATGATTGAGGTATTCCTCCCTACCTAAAAGCAAAAAATAACTGCATCAAAACATCGTGATCCTCATCCCAACGTTATCACATCAGCCTGGGATTCAACGTGTAGCTTCTTGTTCTATTTCATGTTAGCTCAGTGTTGGCCAGGCCTAGGCTAAGAGCAGCTGAAAGGAACTCATTGAAGCTTCTTATCTTTCTACTCCCTTGTGTCACTGCTGGTTATATCACCTACAGGGCATCTTCAGGCTCTTGGGACTACAGAAATAAGGTGAAGGTACTGGAAATTTATAAGAAGGTAAAACTCTGCTACAAAGACAATGTTATTTTCAAAGATAACCTTATTTTTCCTCTAAGCAGGTCTTAAGTCAGCTTGCTCCAGAGAAACATCTCTTTACAGATGCTTTCATATAGCACTTTTTCTGTGCCTGTTAAAATCTCTGAGGTGGCTTCTCATCATTCCCCAGCCATCACCTGCAGTAAAGCAGTGCTGCAATGCAACTTTACCCCTGCATTCTCTTTTTAGCAAACCATGACAGCAGCTCCCAAGGGCCTGTCAGACAGATCCATGTGTCTAACCTACAGAAAGGGCAAAGCAGATCTGCTCTGACACTTTATCCAGGTCTGGCTGCTCCCTTTCCTTGCTGCCCAAGACATTTATAACTGCTGCTTCCAGAGAGCAGCTCACAATAACTAACACCAAGCCCAAAGATCCATTTGAAGCTCTACACACTGGAGGAGGGTTTCTCCTGAGCTGATGACTAACCAGTTCGGAGGGAGATGGCAGCACTCCCTGCACTGGTAGCTTTACCCCAACTGGTAGAAATGGAGGCTACAGTCTTTTAAGTGCTCATTTTGCCTGTTTTCCTGAAGCTGCTGAGCCATCTTTATAGCTGACTTTGCTGTCTGCAACATTTTGAATGTACAGTGCATACATGTATGAGGGAAATGAAAAAACACGCTCATAAATTGTTATCAAACTAAGATTAACTAAGATTAATATATATTGCCTCTCTGAGTCAAGGACAGTTCGAATTACTCTGATGCGATAAGCTCAGCTTTTTGTTTCTATTTTAAATAATGTGCTTTGAGGAAGCAGGCACCCAACAAATAGCTATTTTGGCAAACCTTGATGCAATAAAAATATTAAGAGTGCATTGCAATTCACCTCACCTCTCCAGTTTCAAAAGAAAGAATAATATAAATGGAATATGGACAAAATAATGCACCTTTAAAAGTTGAAATATGGAACAGTTCCAAGCACTGGCAAAAAAAAAACCCAAAATGCATATGACCCCAGAAAGCATCTTGCTCTTGTTACAGGCTAAAATTGAGAGTGGATCCGGACTTTTACACAGCATTCTCTTGTATACTCAGAACTAATCCAAAAACTAGAGAAATGAGAACATCTCAGCAGGCTTTGGATCAGGTCTTTAAAAAGAACAGTTCTTCCTGGCCGACACATCATGCCATCAGAGTTGGGTAGGGCAGGGCCTGGTGTGCAGCAAAGCACCTCCATTAGCATTAAAAAAGGGCACGGCAACAATTTCATTTTCTGTCCAAATACCCTCCCTTTTTTCCAAGCTCACTCATGAGAAAGGGCTGTGTGCTCAGGGAATTCCAGGTCTACTTTTAAGCACTGCCCTCTCCACCACTGAACACTTGGCCTTACTTAAGGCTCTGCAGAGTGTTTGCACTCTTGCTGAAGCTCAACCATTTCACATGCCCTGCTTCAGGCTCTGAGCTGAAATCACAGAAAGAACAATTGTGAAATGCCACTATCAAACATTCCTCTCCAAAGCTGTTAAATAAGTTCTCCCCAGAGCAGGCTTCAGCTGCTCCCTTGACGTTTCCTAGTGTTTACTGTTGCTACAATACAATTGTCAGATTCATCCTCCCGGGCCTTCAGCCTGCTTTACCTTATCAAGTTGGGACACAACCTCCCACAAGAGAGAATGCAAAACTGAGAGCTCTCTGCCCAGGTCGATGTAGCCCTCAAATCCAGGCATGTTTGAGATGGTATCTGGATTAGAGATCTCCAGCAGAAAACGCTTCATTCCTCCCCACTCATGTTCCAAAAAGTCATTCATGAAGGCCATGTACTCTTCCTTATTACCAAACCTGCAAGAAAGTGGAGGGGGGGAACCCAGTCAGTAAATACAGAGTCCAAGTGATTACAGACAATTCCTTAAATGCTTAACTTTAGACCTGCCTTTATGAAGATTTGGTCTGGGAGAAAAAAAAAAAAAAAAAGAACATTTTAAGAGACTCACTGCTTTCTTGGACTTATTTAAATACCAGTAATTCGCTGTTCATATTATGATCAAGGGCTCAACATGTCTCCCCCATCCCTCTCACAGACGCACTTTGTCATCACCCCTGCAAATGATACACCGCGCCCTTTCTATTATTCAGCTGGGAACTTTGGAGGAAGAAAGGAGGAAAATTATGATCCTCAGTAGGAGCAGGCTGTTTTTCTTTTGAAACAGCATACACACTGACATGCATGCACAGCTCTTCTTGGTTTTATACTGTGTCCCCTCTACTGAATTGAACACAGCCCAGGTCTGCATGTGAAAAAGAGAATTTATCTCGCTCAACACTGAGGTTTCTCCAGGGTTCATGTATAAGTGAGAAGTTTCCTCCTTTTCTAAAGCTGACTTCAATATGACAGCAAACCAGCTGCCTCTGTGCATGACTCCCAAGCAGGACTCTCCTCGCTCTGCAGTAACCTGTGGCGACTTGCACCCCTAGACACACAGGTTTCTGTTTTATCACCACCACCTACTTTGCAAAATTGGCGAGATTCTGAATGACTTTAGCAATAAGTGTGAGCGTGCGAGATGTCCGGTCGTCAGGATACTCCTGCATGAGGCTGAAGAGGCTGGGGGACATGATAGCGGGGCACAGGAAGCGGAGGAACAGGGAGGCACTGATCAGGCGCTCGCTGATGTCCTGCTTGCCCCTGCTCAGGCACTGCTGCTTCCAAGAAGCAAACACCTCCTTCAACTCACGAGGGAACACGCTGAAAAACAAGAGACCAGGAAATAAAATTGTATGAGCAATGAGATGCAGCAAGTTGAACTAGTGACCAGTCACCTGAAATAATCATTGGTGAGAAAACACCATCAGCTCTTTTTTCTTTCCCTCTTTTCTCTCTCTAGGCTAGGAAATGTCATTATGAATCTATTCTTAGACTCCCACTTAATCTGGGGATACTTAAGTAGTCTTTAAAGCATCCCTTGTTCATATATGTTAAGTGAAGCCATTTTCAGACACGCTGATTTGCAAGCTAAGAACTACTTATCCATTGCTACCCTGGAGCAGACGGGGTGTTGGGATATTTAAAGCAAACTGAACTCATCTCTGTAACTGAAATTTTTCTTGTTATGCTCTCTCAATATTTCACATGCACTTCATCCTGAAGCAGACAGGCCCTCCATCTTTCTTTCCTACTCAGGTACAGAGATTAATAGAAATCCCTCTGCCAGCGTTTCCTCCCTGTCATTTCCTCTTCAATTCCACAGATCTAAAGGGTCTGAAAGTTTTCCACACACATTAAAACTTTCAGCTTTTTATCTGAAGTTCAAGCTAAGCTGTTCTCTTCTCACTTTACTTCCTCCTTAGTCACAGCTCAGCATGTGTTCCCTTGGCAGAGTGTTTTGGCAGAAGCTGGCAGATATGGTGTGTGGGATTGGAACCCCTTGATTTGGGCACAAGTTCCACCTACAATATGGTGTCACATGTAGGAAGGTAGTAAGGAAAGGAAAGGAAGGCAGTCTCAGAGGATAGATGAGTCTGTGCCATTTCCCTGTACAACGACTTCCTCCTCTTTGGGCACCCTCTAAGCCAATGACCTAATCAGGAGAAGGGGAGGGAAGATGCCTCACCAGTAAGAATTGATAATCTTGCAGAAGGCCAGCTCACAACACATCTTCAGGTTGCTCTGATGATCTGTTAATTCACTGGATGAACATTTGCTGGGATCCACTTCACAGTTTTCATCTGACTCATACAAAGCCTTGATAAATTCCCCTGGACAAAGGGAAGAGGATGACAAACTACGGTAGTTACACGAAAATCCTCCTTGTCACACCTTTAAATCCTGCTTATGTCTCTCCTTGGCAACTGCCTCTTCTGCGCCCTGTGTCTGCAACACAGCCTCCAGACACCAGATGTTGGGGACATGACTCCTCCCAGCTCTTTCAGCACAGAGCACTTGCTGTACCAGATCAGACGGCTGGTGCTCTGATGCTTCAGCCTTCCATGCCCTCGCTGCCCCCACATATAGGTGCAGTAACAGGACAGCTTTGCTTATAAACCCTGCAGACACTTCACTTATAGCCTGAAGAATAGGATTTGACTTTATATTCAAACTGTATTATCAACTGTAAAATCACCCACAGTCTCAGAAACGAAGCTGTGCTATTTGTCTTCATTGTCTCCCCAGGAAATGCACTTGACAATGCTATTTATTTTTATTATTTCTAAATTCACCTTTTTTTTTTCTTTTAATTTTAGAAGGTGTCACCTTGCTCTTGAATAAGACTAATACCTGAGTGCTGGCTAGATGCTGCTAATTTTCTCAACCTCGTTTATCAGCACCTTACAACAGTTTTATAGCCTGCATCTTTCAAATGCAACCTTTGCATTTCCATCATCCTTCTCTTACAGCATCACAAAAGAAACTGGATACATACGAAACCAGATGAAGTCTCCTCTCTCTGGTGGATCAGAATGAAGTACTAGTTTGCCTCCCATATATACTAGAACACCAAGTGATTTCTAAACTGTTGTTGTTCACCAGAAAAAACTCTTTATTCATTCCTTCTACGTCTTTTAAGTTCATCTCCTCAGATGATCTTGCTGGCTCTGAGCTAACACCACAAGGCTTGTTTGTGCAAAAGGTTGAGGTTTTTTTTCCTCTTTGTTTCCATAAAACCCCTTAAATGCCTCCCACCCCCCCTCCCCAAATCTCAAGTCAGCAGTGTTCTTGCAAGCAAAGCAGGCAGCACATTTTAAGTGTTTTTTTTGTTGCTGGGGCCCAAAAAATTTCTGCTAAGGGCTTTTAGATCGCTTCTTTGCAAAGCATCATTTCTGTTGAGCCAGTTCTGTTTTAAATGTTGTTTACTGGACAGTATTTTTTTTTTCCCCTAAAATGCATTTGAAACTCTTTGTGGTCCACAAGACTCTGCCTTAATCATACATTAAGATGCTCTTACAGATGTATTAAAGAGCTAACACCAAGCGTAATGTTGTTAATCCTTTCAAAGAACATGGCATCCGAGCAAAATGACATTTAAACTTGGCAAAGCATGAGATGGGTGTATTGTCACGAGCAATCTTGTCATGAGCCATTTTGCCCTGAGCTACAGACAAGTTGGATGACCTTAGCGGGATTTTCCATCTCTCCTGCCTCTGATTTACAATGTTATCACTCAGCACCAATGCTCTAAATGATGTATTAGAAGTCATTAATTTTAAAATATTCCTATGTAATTACTACACATTAAGGGGCTTGCAGTCAGATGGAATACACTGGTCCCACAGCTGATCGCTCAGCCTGCTGAAGAGCACAGCATGAAGCAATACACTGCTCACATTTCTGCACTGGGCGAGAGCCTACGACTGTGACTTACGCTCAGTGGTTCCACCCATGAGACTGAGACAACCCGAACAGACGCTTCAGAAACAGCCAAAACACTCATCATCACAGACCTGACCATACTGGTCCTCAGAGCACTCATTTAGCCAACTATCTCCTTGATGACTTTGCCAGTGTCTGGGATTGCTGAGGACAAGTGAGACTGCTGGGAAAACAAGCTTCCTTTTTTTTTCCCCCCAATTTATTTTTTTGTGAAAGGATGTGGTGTGGGACTGGGCTTTGGCCCGATCTTGTTTCTCTTGTATCAATTTCCAAAGCTTTCTTCTTCCAAGAAACAACAGAGGGATGGGTGGCTCACTGTGCAATTGTGGATAGCAAAGACTGTGGAGTTGGTAAAAGCTAACTGTAGCGAGGCTGAGAGTTTTTTCCAAAGAATGAACACACATTTTTGGTCCTCTTTATTGCAATATTAGTTGCGTGGACTGTAATTCCCAAGGCTTATGACTAGAGCAGAACCTTTTGGTGGAGAGGGGACAACAGCACAATTATCAGAATCTGTCCTGGCATGTAACTGTGGACAAGACGACCCCATGGAGGTGTAGGACATCCCAGGTCGGCCAGGTAATTTGAATGAGGTGGTGAATAACAAGCACTTTGGATAAACACAGGCAGGAGGCTGCCTAGACAGTCTGCCTCTTCCTCTCCTGCCCTGTGTTGCTCAGTAGCCCTGTTTGTCTAAGGAGTTTTGGTGGGGCAAGCTATCAGTTTAGAAGGTCACCGGTCACCACAAATGTTTGTGAATTGATTGCTCCATGGCAAAGGTAAGGGCTGAGCAAGCCCAGGGTCACTCTGGAACCTGCCAGCATTCCCAGTAGTTGCAGCTGAAGCATCTGGAAATGAGGTTTCTTGTCCTACCTGCATTCAACCCAAGCGTCAAGTGGGCATCTCACACTTAACACTTGTTGACACCACAGCTAACATTCGCTGAGAACTACAACAGCAAGGGACTGAGTGGAGAGACCCCAGCAATATGCGCTTGTGGATGAGAACTTTGGTTGTCAACCAGATATCCACGAGTGTATCAAACCCCCTACATGGTTGCACATCAGCCTAATGAGTGCAGGAGCTTCTTTAGCTTAAAAGGAGATTAGTGAAATAGATGCTTCACATTCATAACCCTTTCTGAAAGCTCCACCTAATTGTACTGCACATGATACTAGATTCACTCCTGACCTGGATACTAGACACCTGGGCTGAGTGCTGAGGCAATCCCTTCCCATCCCACATTCATGGGTGCATGAGGCTTCAGTCATGTTTCAGACAGGTCAGGGTTGGCCCTTGCAGTGCAAACAGGTGACAGAGAGGTACTTCCTTACCTAGTGCATCGTGAAGATACTTCTGCCCTACCAACTTGAGGTATTCCTCAATCGCTTTGGTGGCAAGCGTGTTCTCCCTGAAGATCAAGACATCATGCTCCCCACAACGATCTACCTCGGACATCACCAAATCCGTCAAGAAGTCCTGAAGAAAAAGGTCAAATGGCAAGAGGTTATTTTAACCAGACTCAGTCGTGCCAGGCTAACTGCAGAAGATAAGCAGGAAGGATAAACTGACAAGCCAGAGGATTACTGAAATAATTGCTTGGCTTGGGACATGGGGTGCAGGTGCTACATGTAGTATGGGCCAAGGAAATAGCTACAAGTCCTCTCAGGTTTATTATACTTATAAAATTATACAGAGGGAGAAAACCTTTAAAGCCAAGTCTGTGTTCCAGTTTAGATCCTGAACAGAACCCCTCACAGTTTATCAGTGTCTACCTGCTGAAAGAAACTGTAATATTATATTTATCTTTTAATACTGAATATTGCATGCAAATTTGGATTTAAAAATCCAAATGGAACTTAGGCACAAGTTCTTACAGCTTAGTGAAATAAATAAGAAGAATGGCTTATATAAATCAAATTCACAAACCAAAAGTGGTTCAGGCTTTGGGAAAAAAGTTAACGTGCTTGCTGTGGATCTATACGGCTTAACTTGAACTGTATTCAATTGCCCAGGCCAGAACAATCAGCAAGTCTTGATAGAGTGAATAGCCTCTTGATATAGGGTCTAATTCTATGGCAATACTTATTTCCTGAAGTGATAACTTCACGTGAGTCAAGGACACTCAGCATTTCACAAGAAATACTCAGTATTTTGCAAGATCCGATTTCAGCCACTGTAAAGTTCTCCAGGAGAGGAATCAGGTTTCTCTTTTTTTTTTTCCCCTAAACCTGTTCTAAAAACAAGAACCCTCAAACCCAAAAAACACCACCGTGAATGAGAGCTGGGTGATAACTGTGACTTGCCAGTTCTGCTGCAAACAGCAGCATACTCCAAACAGTTCAAACAGAGCTGCTGTAACATTTCACATCCCCATTACCTCCAGAAGCCACAATGTGTTGCTAGCATAGCAGTGTAAAACATGCGGAACAAATTACAGATGATAAATATAGATCCAAAATACACTCAATACTCTTGGTTTTCAATCCATTACTGTTGTTTCTTTCCAGCAAAATGGGAGTGCTATTTTCACCTGGTGCAACTGGGTCACCACCAACATGGGGTGACCTGGAAACGTGCCCTCTTTGCAGTGTTAGGTCACAGCAGCCTAAGCTGCTCAATGCTGCCAGTAAACAGAGGTTCAAATGTTCAGGCACCGGGAAAGCAGAGTTAGAACACCGATTTATCTACCTGTTGCAGCCAGCACTGCGGGAACCCAGAGCCTGCTTCCCAGCAGGATTTCAACACAACCCTACAGCAGCTATCCCAGCTACCAGCTTCTCTTGGTCAACTTGTATGGAAGGAGTTCCTATCACACTCTGTCACACAGCACCAGCATTTCAGAGATGTATACCAAGGGAAGAACCAAAGAGAGTGGAGTGAGATTATGCAAACATAAAAGGACCTTTTTTTGAGCGGTTAAATTGGAGGGTTAAAGCTGTCCCCACATCTCCAAGCCTCTAACTTGTGTTTGGTTGTGCTTAACTTGCTTTAGCTGGCATTTCTGGAAGAAGCTGCCTACAGCTTGGTACTACTCACGGCCTGACTTGGCAGGCAGCATCCAGATAAATGAATGCTTGTTAATGTTCCTCAGAATTTCCTGAGACCTACAGGATATTCTCCCTTAATCTATGTGAAGAAACCAAGGCTCACTCAAATTGCTGCTTCGCAGAGAACCATCAGCCTGCACCCAGAAGTCCTAATAACATCCTTGGGGCAGATGGGATCACCATTAACCGAATAGGGATTCTCCAAATGGCTGTTCAAACACTGACCAAATCGATGATACCATTGATTAGCTGACTTAGCATGGAATCAACAATGGCACCCTGCTGCTCATTGTATCAGAGACTTATAAATCTCTTATCTCTTATCATGATTTCAGAAATACAGAGAAGACACCTGAATACTCAAGTTCAGGCCTAACTTTTCAGAATAACATGACGTTATATAGTCCTCCTGCCCATACTATGTAGACAGCATCTTTAATCTTCGTATCAGCTCTTAATCACTGTTGATGCCTATCTAGATGCCTTCCTGGCAGATGCAATTGCCCAAGTCTTTTCAAATACTTTTGAGACCCTTTTCTCAGCCTATACCCCATCAAGGCACCTTCTGCTGCTGCTTATGGTCATGGGCTTTCTAGTTTCTAGCTGAAATTACGTCACCAATCAGCAGTGAGAGGGTGTCGTTGTGCCACGAGCCACCTATTCTTACCTTAGCTCTCCCAGTGCTCTGAAGAATGTGCACCAAAGCACAAGCCATCTCCTCCTTGTTCCTTACGCTGATCACTGGTTCCAGCACAGAGCACAGCATAGTGTAGTTGCTGGTAACAAACTCTGCAAATTCTTTGTATTGCTCCATGGGCAAGATGGTGATGGTCTGGTAACGGGACTTTATCCGAATGGAAGGTCCCCCTGATTTCCCTTTGTTGGGTGTAGGCGTGCTGACTGGGTACCATTTTTCCACAAACTGGCGACCAGTTACACTGGCCATAGGTATATTTACCAGGCCTACATAATTGTTCTTGTCCTTTTTCTTCTTCTTCTCCACATCCTTGTAGATGTGAACTGTGATGCTGTGAAGAGGTGGGAGACCGTAGAACTCAAAGTGCTCGCCCCAGAAGATGTTATCTGCTTTTGTTTTGCTGGTGGTGCGGGCAAAGAGAGTGTCATCAAGGCACAGCTCACAGAAGTATTTTTTCTTGGGGGCCAGGTCCTTTGCCTCAATGATCCAGAGACGGAGCACATTTTCAGCTCGACGGCAGTTGTCCTGTGCAGAAGAAAGAAATCAGCTTTGATTCATAATCCCTAAAAAATTGAACATTTTGGCTTCTAAAGTAGCAGCAAAGGGCTGCCTTTGGTGTCCAAGGCAGGGACAGAATCAGAGTTCAGAATCAGATTCTCTGATATCCAGAAAATCGGACATTTTCAAGAGTACAGGCAAAGGATTGTCTTTGGTAGGTCAAAGGTGGGGAAGCTTTATTTTAAATGGGTTAGAAAACAAACAGTCTGCACAGGAGCCACTCAAAAGCTGCTGGACTGACATGGCACATGGCAGTGTTTACTCCATGAGTAACCCCAGGAGAACTGTCAGCTCATCCCTCCAAGGTGGTATGCCAGCTAGATGTGCTCATCAGATATTTCCAGCTGATCAATAACTTCACCTCCCTTCTCACTCTGGCTCAAATTCCTTTTTTTTTTTTTTCCAAAAACTGTGCCCCCCCAGTAAAACATGAAACCTCTCAAGCCAGGTCCCATCCTTCCGAGGTGGACAGCATCAGAATTCCAGTGTGAAACACCACAAGCAGGCACTGGGGCAGGGATCAGGAAGCACGATAACATGTATTTATCTGCTAAAGATCTGACCCACTGCACTCACTAGAATAGTAGACAGTGGCTTGTGGTACACCGATGAGCTGATTTCTGCTTGGACTAAATTAATTGGGGATGCATCTGTGTGAAGGCCTGGTATGCTGGACTAAAACCCAACCATACCACCTCCATTCCCCCTGTAATCTTATTTTCGCAGTTGCTGTTACCTTATTTGGTTGCACCGTTCTGCGTAGGTTTTCCATCCACTTGTCCCGCTCTGCTGCAGAGGAACAACTGAAGCATTTACTGCCACTGGAGTAGGTTACCTGGAACATATAAACGACAGGTTGAGTTCAGGCAAGCCTGGGAGGCATAGAAGAAGCTGCAACAAGCAAGGAAGAAGATAAGCAAAGTTTGAGCAACAAAGTAAACATGAAAAAGGCAAGAAAACAATATGAGAGCCTAGAAGACAGAGAGGTTCAAAGGCCCACAAAATGTAGAGAAGAAAAAAAAGTCAGTTCAAATTAATATAAAACTAAAGAAAATATGAGGAGCACCAGAGGCTCCTCTTAAAGACTTAAACAAGGCTTTAATTAACCAGTTGGTTTATTTTCTAAAAACCCTTGTTAGTTGATCCATAGCTATTAAATGCTTGCAGTTTTCCCCATTAAGTCCTCGAGGCAGATGATTTGGTTCCTAACAGTGTAAAGACAGACAGAACTAATAATGTATTACTATAAGGCAAAATGCACTGGAAATGGTGTCTTTGGGAAACACAAAATGTTTCCAAGGTTCCATACATACAGCAAAGACTCTAAAACAAACTGAAGGAGCTATGCTGTGACGCAGCCCCAACACTCCACGCCACACACAACTCTGCTTTTGCACAGGAGGGAACCACTTCAGTTTCTTTTACATGGCCTGACAAGCTTAATTTACTCTTTCCATTCGTTTGTGCACACAATTATAAAGCAGTTTGAGGCAACAGCTTCAGAGCTAAGCTGTTGCCAGTTTTTCACTCAACTCCCCAAACATAAGCAAGCTGGAAAGTGTTTCCAACCAGAAGAACAAGACTGAAGCAAATAGGAACACTTCCTGGATACGTCCCGAGGGAGAAGAGCCCGATATGCTGGTTTTCTGCCAGAGCAGTTTTCCAGGTTGTAAACAGATCTTTGTTCCAGAAGTTTAGACACATCTGACTAACCCTGCTGAAGACAGACTGTCACCCGCCCCTGCCACGGCAGATGATGATGGCCTTAGACACATCCAGACAGCGGACGTGAATACTCTGTTGGTGCTGCGAGGGAAAGACCCCGCTCACCCAAACCCCCTGTTTCCAAAGCAGAGCTGGGAGCCACGTGGTGCAGCCTGTGCTGAAACAGCAAAAGGAGCTCTGCATCCTGCTCTACGGTGCAACAAACATGTCCACAGTTACTGAAGCTTCTCCTTTAGCAATCAGAGAATGGGCTGAGATAATGGAAGGGGACTCTGACTGGAAATCACATTGCTTGGATACAGTATGTTTTCTAAATTGAATTTCAGGTGAATTTGGGGAGGATGAACACACAGCTTATGAACAATAGCACATTCTAACCATACATTTGCATGCAAAATACAAATACTTAGATAGTTATCAAATGAAAGAGATTTTTCAGTCAGAAGATGCCGTAATTGAAAAAGATTTCTCTCCATTAAGCAACTGATGCCCTTGGCCTCAAGGACTTTAAAATCGCAGGCTGGTTTGGCAGCCCCCACCCAGAGCTTGGGGCAGCAGCAGCTGCCGCTCTGCTCTCCAATTACAGAGCCGCAGAGCAGTTACTGCAAGGGCTCAGACCGACCCGTGGCTGCCTGGCTGGAGAGCGTTCTTTACCTCAAAGCAGAAGTCTTGTCCAAGGATACTGCTGTGAAGTGGTTTGACAAAGACTTTTTCTTCTGACCCAAGATCCAGGGCCTCCACAGCGCTGCCTGGGCTCAGCAGAGACTCATGGGAACGGGACTCTTTCAGCTTTGGCAATCCACGTGACCTGTAGGAGAACAAGAAACATTATTTTTCTTGCAATTACCAAAAAAGCTGGCAAGATCCCAGAGAAAGCTGCAACTCAATGTTTATTCAGAACAACTTCTACAATTAGTCCTCAAACCTTATGAAAATAACATTAGGCCAGTCATCCCAGACTCCTAAGGAAATATCCAGCTACACAAGCCTAGGAAGCCCATTTATTTCCCATTTCACAATGCTCCAGCCTGTTACCTACACTGGAATTTTGCACTTTCTTCTTCAGCTGCTTCTTCCAGTTTTAAGTGTCTAGTTTTTTTGATGCTTCCATTCCCTTTGAACTTCCCCTCACTAACACGTGCTGCTTTTCCAGTTGACTGTGCTGCAAACCCCTGAGCTCCACCAGAGCTGGCATCTCCAAAATTCACAGTACCTTTTTACCAAGGCAGTCTTCTCTTTGCCTCCACCAGTTCTGGAATACTTCTCAAAGACATACCCCTCCCTTCAAGATGCTGTAACATTTTGTAATGAACAGCAGCATCACAAGATGCTCTAACACTCCCTGTACTTTCCCAGTCTGATTTAAGGCGACATTTGTGTCTAGTAGGGAGTTGTGCTGTCAAACAGCACTGTAAAATGCATTCCATTTATAGGTGACAGCAGCTTCACCTGAACTCCTCCTTCTTCTGAACTGACACTTGCACTACAAGCTTCTGTAATAAAGCCATATCATACTTTAGGCACAATTAGCATTTCTACTTCAAAATAAAAACCCACAGTGTGCACACTTATCTTATTTCTCCATCTAGCTGGAGCTCAGTTGAAACCTTCTCAGACGACCACCATGGAGGAAGAGCACTGAGTCCTAGCTTAGCAGAAAACTAAGCCTCTCTACCTGGCAGGTCTGGACTTTGTTAAGACACTGAAGCTCATGCTGGTCCCTGTGCCTGGTCAGTGATCCATGGAAGCATGTCCATGAATATGGCTGCACATACAGTAAGTGTGACTGAGCACAAAGGAGTGAGAAAGGCATCAGTTGCCTACACATTATGCAGAGAAGACCAATGCTCTGAAATTATGCTTTCTCATCTGTGTTCGTGCTCACAGTATTTCCTCTTCTATTCAATTCCCAGTATCAAGGCTCAGTATCAAATGTAAAATGTTTAAAGAAATGTATTTATGGAGGAGTGAAAAGCACAGCTCCTTCTAACAGCTTCCTTAATTTTGAAAAGTAAGTAGTTTTTCTATACTTCCTTTGCATATCTTACACAAAAAATCCCTTCATATTTTGTAACCTTAGCAAAAACCTTAGCAAATTCCTCCTACCCTTGAGCAGTTCTATGGGGAAACAGAGAGGAAAAAAAAACAACCCACATTTGGAAAAGGCATCTTCAGTACTTCTAAGGCTGCTTAACAACAAAAAACTTGGGTATCACGAAGGATAGATGTAAAACAAGAAGAAGAGTTCATCTGACTGCTCTTTTGTACAAAATGAAACGCTGAAGGAATTCTAGCAGATTCATGTATGATAAGATTTTTAAACAGCGAGGGAGAACTTTGTTCCTGTTTAATATATTGAATGACCTGAGTCCAGGCAGCAAAACCCTTTCATCAGAGGAATATTACAAAGACCCTGATTTCAAATGCAAAGCAGCAGTGCTGGTGTGGATGCGTTGGCTGCACTGTGCATGCTTTGTTAGAACAGGTTACGGCAGCAGCTGTACCAATGCAAACCTAAAACCTCAGCCATGTATAATTGAACACTTGCTGCAGTTAAGGTAGGGCAAGTCTAAAATAAACACACCACAATACACCACTTTAATATCATCATTGCAGAATCCTCTCTAATTTCTTCTCTCAAGAAAACACTGCTGAGGTCACTTGGCTTCTGTCCCTACCCCAAACTTTCAGCAATTCCAGTCCTAACAAAGTACTTTGGTGCACAATGCAATCGAGCTGGCTGAGAGCCTGAAGCCACCTCCCGCCTCAGCTCCTTGTCAGAGAAGGAAAGCATGAAATGGTCACGAAGAGGGCAGAGAAGGAGGGAAAGAAAAGTAATTACTGCATAAAGGAGAAAGAAAATGAGATTTTACAAATCCCAGTGAAGCGGAGGCTGCACTTGGAGGAAGACAAATCAAGCACACCTACATGAAACAACTGTACAGTTACTTAGCAGTGCATCCCCAAATCATAGCGGTGCCACATGTCACAGGCCTTCCTTTCAAACTTCGTGCTCTGGGCTCAGACAGTAAATCCTGCCGGGAGAGGAAGAAAGGCACAAAAATCCAGGAGGAGTTCTTCCTCAAGCCTTAGGTGACAAATTTCAGAAGATCATCATGCCAGGCAGATACACAAGGGCAAGAAGAGAAAGTCACACCCACACTGGTAAAGAAACCTCTCGCCTTGTCTGTGGTGCTCCCACCTGGCCCCGTGGGTGACATGAAAAGGCTCCTGGGTGCGTGTTGCCATGGTGTGGCCTCCTGTAAGGAGATTAAGGGGGGCCAGGAGAAACAGCAAGCGTGGGGAGGCTGCTCCGCAGCCCTGGCAAAGGTGACCTTTCCAGAAAGAAAGAATTGCCTCCTCTTCCTCTTCCCTTCCCACAACAAATTTAATGAGACTCGGACAGTTAAAGACAGTAGGAGAGAGTGAAGCATCTTCCCAGAATGCATCGAACAGCCTTTGGGGACAGGGTAGGAGCAAAGGCAGATACACACAGACGTTGTACTCCAGGACTACACATCCCGCCTTGCAAGCTAAATCCTTCAGTAGCATCTTTTCTGTCTCATTGCTTTTCTAACTAGTTAGTTTTGACCATTGTGTTGTGCTGCAGAGCAGCTCGAGCATGGTTAGTTTTGTTGGCTCAGAGGAACATCTCTCTGTTCGAGCAATCCCTTCAAGTTACCATATTTAAAACAGCTCAATCAACTGATTAAGTGGCTTAGAATAGGCACTTTTGTCTTCCATAAACACCACAGCAATGTCATAAAGTTGCTGGTTAGATGCAACCACATGCAGTTACAAACACAAGTCCACGCATTTGTAACCACCATGGTACACATTTCATCTATTGATAGATCTGCAAAGCAAATCACTGACTTGTGCCTAAATCAGCAGCATCCCAATCAATACAGGCAATAATTGTACAGCAATAGTAGTTCTCTCCTGCTTTAAAGCCTCATCGGATATTCTGAAGCAGTAAGTAGCAGCGAAGGAAAATTGCTTGTTGGCTTCCCTTCCACACAGAGGCACAGTTAATAAACTGATGCCACTAACTTCCCAATGTCTTGCAAAGGGGCTGGATTAACAGGGTCTTTCCTGTATTAGTTAGGAAGCTGCCGGCAAAATGAGAGTTGCTTAGAGTCCCCGTTAAGAGAGAGGTAATCTCAGAGAAGCAGATTACTGTAAACAGGAAGATCGCACATGCAAAAGGTGGGGGAAGGGTTGTTTGCACAAATCTGTTTCTGTTAAACAGCTCCATTAACAACATAAATCCTGTTTTAAATTACAATTAACCTCCAATGACCAGCTTTTTTGTCTGTGCTGCTTTTTTCTATCTACTTCTGCATACAACAAAAAAAATTGGCTGAGGACAACATAAGAGTTCAGAGCAAACAGTTACCAACAGCATCAAACAATCCTCAATTTCTTTCCAATGGGAAAAGCAGGTGGAAGAGGAGCATGTCAGGGAACATTTCAAACTTCTCACCTCTTTTCACATGTTTTGGAGCTCTGGTCTTCAGAGCTGTGTAATTTCCTTCTAAATCAGAGCCGAGCCAATGCCCAAACCACTGACCTGGAAGCAGCATGCGGCTGCTACTGAAAAAGATCTCTCCAAAAACACCATCTTGCTGGCTCAAGCCCAATCTGACCCTCTCTCCTTGCGCTCCATAATTCAGTAATTTTCCACTACAGGAAGATCTTAGTTGTAAACTGGGAACTAGAAAGCTCTGGCTTTCAGTGGCTGCCTGTGGCACACAGCAGCCTACTAGCCAACTTGTATTATACTCCACCATCCATAAGGCATGTAGGATAAAGGGTTAAAATCCTAACTGCTCTGGTTATGAAGCTCTCCTGCTGATTTTGACCTATTTAAAAGCCAACCTACAAAGCACAAAAGACTTTCAATTACTGAGCTTGCCAGGGAGAGCACTATATTGCTTGGAAAACAAGCCTGTGGACACCAGTGTTTAGAAATGAGCTACCAAGGAACAGAAACCCATAATCTTTGTCCTTTACCAAACTGGTGTGAAGGCAAAGATCCTTGAAAAGCAGTTTTTGTTCAGCCTGAGCACCCAGCTAAAGCCTTGTCTCCACTGGTCTTATGCGAAACCATACGTCTGCATGCTTCAAATAATTCCAGCACAATACCTGTGTGTTTGGAGACACTCCCCAAGATCAGAAAGCCGAATTCAATACTTAGCCACTCGCAAAGTCACAGGAGAGAGCTTGGACTGTAGCACAGTGAACTTTCTGCTCAGCGCTGTGATTCCAAGTCCCAGTCCTGCCGAACTGGACCCTACCATCGGCAGCAGCATCTGCAATACAGGTGTGCTCGACCAGTGCTGCAGCATCAGGTTTCCCCGTGCAAGCCTTCATTTTGTAGGCACCACACCCTGCTTCATTTTCCAGCTGCCAATTAGTAGAACATTCTATGACTTGGTCAACAATTCTACAAGTCTAACCAGTTTCATTATTAATTTTTTTTTTAATTCAGAAACTTAGGGTAACTTATTGAGATGCAAGTTCTACTCAGCTGCAATTAAATGCTTGCTTTTTCTGAGCATGTTGCTTTAGCCTTCCAGGGATACTCTGGTTGCTTCTTGCAAGGCCATACCCAAAGCCTCACTGTTTGCATCCTGGATATGCAAAGCCCTCCCTGCCTGCCTGCTCTCCCTGAAGATCACAGCTTGTCTCACAGACACCTCACACGGCTACTGAATTTCACAGTGCTAGCATTCTCTTTGCTCTATGGTAATCGTGGTCTCTGCTATTAATGTTTTGAATTCTTTTGTTTTGTTGGACCAGTCATGTTTAACTGATCCAGTTTCATTCCACTGCTAGGTGATTTACAGGTGAATGGTATGAGGAGGAGCATGGGGTTTGCAGAAAAGCATCAGCCATTAAGGAGTATGTTTTTCTAAAGGGGTCAAGAGAGCTTGCAGGTTGCACAGAGCAGGCCAGCACCGAGGTGAAGGTTTGCAACAATAGGCTCTTGTGCAGTTTCCACTAGAAAACAAACTGCATGAGGATTGAAAAAGAAAAACAAAAAAAAAACTGGCTGAAAGAAATATGTTCACCCAACCAGAAGTGAGATGTCTCTCTGGAGACAAACCACTCCCCCCCTCTCCCCATACTCCAGTATGCAGATAGAAGCAGATACGCTGAATGAATACAAGCTCCAAGTGAGTCAAGCCTTAATAATGTCTTGTGCAACAGAGATTTTTATCCTTAAGTCTAAACCGGCATAAAAATCACCCACTTTTTTTTTTTTTAAACTGACTTTAAATTAGAATGAACGAATATGAAAGAGACAGCAAGATTTGCTTCCATTATTTATATGATCTGTGCTATTTTCATACTGCAAAGAAACCAGGAGGGAGGAGTGAGAACTTACCGAAAGTAGAAGAAGCTGTCGTCGGAGCAGCGATATCGCCTCACCATGAACCCCAGAGCCATGGCTACCCGCTGCCCTGCAGCCCGCCGGAGCCCATTCTGAGCGAGCACACAACGAACCCTGTGCTCCACTATGACTATCTGATAATGCCATAAAATGACTTTTAGTAAAGCAGGAGGATTCCCACGTGGCAGTAAATCCCAACAGGGCAAAACCCTCCCAGCTGTCCCCGCAGAGCTTTACTGCTGCCGCTGAGACCATATGCAGCCAGTCTCAACCATCTTCACTCCCTCACCATAAACAAAGATGAGGTGAGAACTGTCAATCCACTTGGAAATACGCTCAAATTCCTGCCCGCAAACTGAAAATATTAATTTGGTCTCTCCTTTCAAATGTAATTTTCCTCATCTTTTCTCATGCTTTTTTATATGTTTTATATATTACTGACACTGAGAAAATGTTAGAGACAAATGTGTGGGTTGAAGAGCTCAAAGAATGCAGTGGGAAACAGACTAGGAAATCTGTGAAAGATGACAGGGGAACATGGTGCCAGATAGCCTCATGGTGAGAGCTGCTGAGAACCTGGTGAGATGCTGAGCAGCTTCACTCACATTTGGCACGGGTCACAACTGAGCCAAGTCTAAGTCTTCTCATGTTAGTGCCTTGTGGAGACAAAACTTGAGTTTTCAAGTACAACAGACCAACCTGCAAACAACCTGAACCTGGAGTAATAGAAGTGATGCGAGTTACAGACTGAGAGGTTGTGGATTTCTCCAGGACAACCAGGTGCTGACCCAACATGGGCTCGTTTCTAGAGGGGCAGCTCTCCTCTCTACCCATCCACTACCACTGTCACACTGAAACTAAGTTAAAAGCCAGAAAAAGTAGGTTGACCAACTGCTTTCCGCTGAATCAGAAAATCTGATTATGAAAAAATCTGCAACTTATCTCCATTGCTCCTTCCTCCAGCACTCCTGAATCCTTTCTATTTTAAATCAACTCTGAACAGGCAGCATCCCTCCTCTGTCACCATCTGGCATGGCATGCCGTGTTACAGTATCCCACATTTTGATGTGCAACAGGATAACTGATCTTCCTTACTCCAGAATTTTAGAGGTATTTATCTATAAATATTTCCTGCTTCTTAACAGCATCCAAACACCTCAAAAGCCTGAGAGAGCAACATGACAGTGGCCTCTATTTCCTTCTAATCCTTGCAGGGTTTTAACTTATAAAGCTGTATAATACTTCCTTTGAAGGCAGGCTCTTAAATTTGCAAGAAAAGGTAGATGCTATCAGTCGACCTGGCCCTGAAAACCTGTAGAACACCATGACATCAGCAAGCATCACCTGCTTGAAATGGGAAAGGGCTGACTCACCAGGGTAGGACAGGGAAGTTTTTACTGCAACAGATCGAGACTCAAACAGAATGCAGGGAGAGCAGAAGGTGAGAGAACAGCAATTCCCTCTCATGAATTAAGAGTCAGCCGCGATGTGTTATCTTCTTGCTGGCATAAACAGTTGTCACTGATTTGTCCCATTGGAAAAAATCCCAAACTGCAGCACAATTCTAAACACAAATCAATCTTTTTAGCCTCCTCTTTCCTCCAGCCCCTCTCCTCCCAGGATACTCATCTGTTCTTCATCTTCAGTGCTTCATTCCCACATGGTTTCTGAGTTGTTTTTCCTGCTGTTCTATCCACCAATTGCATTTTTCAGGCATCCTTAGATACAGACTAAAACATATGGGAGGGAAGGGTGAAATTACTGGCAAAGTTGCACTTTGTAGTCAAACTGAATTTCCTTTATGGTTTTATTTATGAAATGCCATTACAAAAAGCTCTAACCATAACCTTTCAAAGTTGGTATATTTAATTGGTGCACTGATCAGGCCACAAATGCAAAGAGAGGTCCATTAAAGCTCCAATCTTTCCAACAAAAGGTAGCTACAAGGTTGAGTAGTGCTGTCGTGCTTTCCAAGAGGAACTTAGCAGCAATTTGTGACCCTCGCCTGCAGTGTGAGGATTCAAACAGAGCCTGAGGTGAGGTTCATGCTTCTGAACAGCAATACTCATTTGGGCAAACATTTATCTCCAAATAAACTTGATCTCTGCTTGCTTTCCACATAGCTTGGCTACCCTCAGATGATCTCCCTTGCCTCCAAACTGACCCCTCCATTCGCTTCAGAATGTTTATCTCTGAAAGGGGGAAGATCACAAGGACTGTTACTGAAAATGCTTCATCCCGCTAGTAGCAGATCACTAAACAAACATTGTCCCATATCCTGCCCTACAGATGCAAGATGTGTTGCTCTAAGGCTGGTGCAGAAGGCCAAAGGAGGAGGCTGACTGGATGAAAAATGAAGAGCAACCACCAGCTTGTCCCTGTCTAAAATCCTGCACATCCCTGGCTTTCCAGGGCTCTGTCCCCCAAACCTCTCTGTAGACTCTGCCACTGGAACTTCTCTGCTCATTTGTTCCCGGATCCTCCTTTTTAAATCCACGCCAAGGAGCCTTACGAGGACTGACAGAACAGACTAGCTATACCTAACGCCATCACCATATGCAATGGATTTAATGGTTTGCAAGCCATTGGAGAAAATCCATGTTTCATTCGAGTCTAGTTGACAATTTGTGCCCACTCTGGCAGGGAGTAGAGGGGGGATCTGGCTTTAATGCGTATAATATCATGTCTTAAAGGAAAGTTGTAGGGATTAATTACAGCTAATTTTACTGGCTTTCCCAGAATGACAGCATTTCCCTTACTCTGCAAAAGGAAGTCTCACCGGTCCACATTCAGCATAAGTACTGAGCTAGGGAAAGACAAATATATTATTTACAGCAAAGACATTTCTGCGTTACAAAACTTCAAGCAAAGCTGTTTATAGACAATAGTGAAAATAACAAGTACTTTATCACATGGCAGCATTATCTCACATGCTTATGCTGAGTTGCTTTGTATAAGCCATGTTGCAACTCCCTCCAAAAAGGGATTTATAAAAAACTCAAACAAACTGGGTGGACACTATTATGACTATAGGAGCAACGTCATCCACATCGTCAGGCACTTTTGGGAAGCAGCAGCAGCCTTTTCTGTAACTCGTGAAGTTAACAAGACCTCTAACAGCCAAAGCCTTGTGAACTCTGTGATTTTATGGTGCTGCCTCTCAGATTGAGAGGATAGCACCGTTGACTGAAGCAGCACAGCACGACACATATAACTAATGAATTCAACCCAGCTAAAGGAGAAGGGAAAATGCACTAAACGACATAAAATCACAGGGGCCTGCCGCGGCCTTAAGTACAGGGCAACCTATTTTTCACTCAGTTGAGTTCTCATGCTGGGCTACTGCGGAATGTAACAGAGTACTGTTTAATAAAAACAATCAAGGGCCTTTGCAAATAGTTAGGAAAAACAATGTCTGAGCGCTTTTTCTTTCCTCATATACAATTCCCTCCCAGCCTGAATCGCCAGCCAAAAACTAAACAAGCAAGAAGATACCAAATGGAGCACTAAGATGGCCAGAAGTTACCGAGTTTTCAGAAAAAGAGACCGTCTGTTCATCACAGTAACACTGCAGCAACTCTACAATTGACTGACATTAGCAAGGATTAGCAGGGTGTGCCTGCACTGTGCTGCACACCTCTGGGCTCTGCCAGTGCAAGCTGAGCGAATCTGCTTGCACCGAGACGTGCCACTGCGCTGATCTGCAGGTAAGTAATGCAGGCATCAAGGAAAGATTCTCTGAAGCTGAATAATCCAGTGGTTTTGTATCATGAAATTTAAATTCTGCAGCTTATTTGAAACAGATGCAGAAAAAGGTATTTGTGTCTATATCCTTAACCTGAACTTTGCATCAGCTGTTAGGAGTAGTGAATGTTTTCAGTTGTGTGTCAGCAGTACATTGTATACCAAATAACTTCTAACATACTACAGTCATCCCCCAAACCCACACATCTGCCAGTTTAAAAAATAATGCCCCTCTCCTGCTCTCATGCTGCATGCAGATTTGGCCAAGTGCCTCTGGATGAGGAGAGATTGTTTTGGGAGATGCGTTGAACCTTACCTGTCATCGGCATTGCGGAGAGATGGGAGACGGAAACTTGTGTTCCTGTCCAGCTTTGACTGACTCTTTGTCCTCTTGATGGACCCTTTCAGACGTTTACTGAAGAAGCCCTGAAATGAGAAGTTGCAGAAGTGAAACAGAGAAACTGATGCCAGTAATAAATCAATCAATGTGCTGTCACTGAGGCCAAACTCAGCGGTGACTGCTGCTGACAATGATTACAGAACGTGCTGTTTTGGAATTCCTCTGAGCAGGAAGAAAGACAGGGCAGGATTGTCACTGACAGTTTTAGTATCTGATAGCCTAAATTGCAATAATTAGCACGACTCCCATTACAGGTGCACTTCAATGAATTCCAGCTATTATTCAAGAGACCCCATACACCACAATTACCATTTAGTAAGGAGTAGTCTTAGTTAGCAGTATTTGCTCCTGCTTCCTCTTTACATGCCATTTTTTTAATTCCTGGTCAGATTGAGAGTATGTCTTTGCTTATGAGCTTCTATTGCACCTGCAGCTATACCCAGGCTTTCCCTTTTTAATTTAGATATATCATACTAAGTCTTGCAATAAGTTCTAATTTCAATAGTGTTACTAGGTGGAACTGAAAGTTTTCACACACTAGTGACTTCAGCTACCAGTCCTAGTATTGCTTTGAAGCAAAGCTCAACTCAAAAATATACTCGTAATCTAAAAATACTAAATCTTCAAGTAAACTGTCTTCTGAACTCCAACTGTTCACCAAACAATCGCAGACCAAAGCCACATGAGCTGGAGGGAACCTCTGGGGATCATCTCACCAGCCTCCTGCTCCATGTGGGTGTGCTGCCAGTGCTAAGTCTGCCTAACTTGGACCATGTCTAGAAAAGCTTCGAAAACCTCTGGTGACAGAGACTTCACCACATCTCTGAGTGGCTCAGTCCAGTGCTACATTACTCTGCCAGTGAAAGGAATTTTCCTTGTGTTCAACAAAACCCCCCCAAGTAGCACTCTGCAGTTGCTGCCTCATTACAGCACCTGCCACTATGGGGAAAAGTTTGGCTCCATCATCTCTGCAATTCCCCTGTCCATTGCTCTAGGCTGCCTTCTATCACCCCTTCGCCTTTTCTTTCCAAATAAATGAGTCTTCAGCCTCTCCTGGTAGTTCCCTCCTTACTGCTATCATCAAGACCTAGTGTGAAGCAGTAGTGAAACACGAGTACATCTGACCACTGCTGTACAAAGGGGTGTGTGCGTCTGCATGTGTAGGTAAATCACAGACTTACCTCAACACCTGCATGGTTGACTTTCTCCTTTAGAGACATTTTAAAATAAACCACATTATGCACAAATATTTCCAGGGCTTGCAGACATACATGCATATACATTCTTTGGCATGATCAAAGCAAACGCAGAGGTTCTTAATCCAACAGGATTAAGCAATATTTTACTGGCTGAATTTCTTCTGCTCCTTCGCAGAAGAGCTGCACAGAGCCACCACACACTGGGCACCGCTGCCGAGAAACAGTGAAACCACACTTGTTAATAATCTTACAGGCTGGTTATTGGCAGAAATTGCTCAAAGTACATGTTCTTTTAGTGTGGATTGAAGTAGCAGATCTACAGGTGGACTTTAGTGAAGGTCTAGTGACAGTGACACCTGGCTGGGGCCAGCCCTCTTGCCCATCATCCATGTTTTGCTAGGACAGAAGTCGAGCACTGATTTTGAACACAACCTCAAGGCAAGCCTCCACAAGCTGTGCTTGGGACAGGTGACAGATGTTCCCACAGCTGCTTCCTGTAATACAGAAATTGGCAAAGTGGGGACAAACAAGGTCTCCTGTTCTTCCCTACACAGAACACCGAGACAGCAAGAATGTTTTATTGGCTCCAGGTGACTCAGCCAGGCTGAAGGATGTGACTTGTTCACCTCTCAAACTCATAAGAATTAGAGCCTGCCAACAAAAGATGACTTTATCCGTAATCTTTTAGTCTGAAAAATCCCACATCTCTTTCACCGCTTCAGGAAGAAAATTAGGTTTATCCATGACTGGACAGGGTGCTACATAATTTTACAGAGGCTCCCTTTCCCACAAAATGTTGGACTGGGAGGTCTTTTGAGGTCCCCTCCAAACTGCACCGCTCATTGATTTGACAGTACTCAAAAGAAAGGGCTTTCACCCTCTTCACATCAGTGGATGCCAGGTTAATTGTTGGAAAAGAACTTGCTTCCAAAAAGCAAAGTCCGCATTTGGTCAGGTTCAAGACATACACTGCAAGTATCTCTACACCAATTTTCCAGTCTCATATTTGCTTTTATCTTCTCATGCTTTCAGTGTTCCTTTTGAAACAAAAGGTATCCTCTTCCCTTTAAACAAGCACTCTTCAACTCCCCTCTACCGTCCCTCATTCTGTTATCCTCGGTCCCTTTACATTCAGTTTGTCCCTCTCTTTCCACACAATTCACTCCTCCTTGAAACCACCCAATTTCTCTCTCTGCACACACAGGTATGTGGGTTCTCTCTCTCTCCTTGCACTCATTCTCACTCTGCCCCTTTTGATGAATGACCAAGTGAATCCTGCTCAGTTGTCAAGTGTAGAAAAAAAACCTCAACAACCCACCAAATCCCCAGGTCCACACCCATGACATCTTCAGCAAATCAGCAAGATCTCCTCACTTCCACTGAGACTTGGATGGTGAGATATTACTGAAAGCCTATCCATACCTGATGCTGGCTGTAGGATCACAGGATCATCAACTGGTTTGGGTTGGAAGGAACCTTTAAAGGCCACCTAGTCCAAGCCCCTGCAGGGACATCTGCAACTAGAGCAGGTTGCTCAGAGCCCCGGCCAACCTCACCTGGAATGTTTCCAGGGATGGGTCATCAACTACCTCTCTGGACAACCTGGGCCAAGGTCTCAACACCCTCATGTAAAAAATTTCTTCCTTATATCCAGGCTAAATCTTCCTCTTTTAATTTAGGATCTTTCCAGCATATGCAGATTATCCTCTCCCAAATACTTGTAGAGGAAACAACCTGCTCACACGTGCATGCACCTGTCTGACATGCACCTGTCCACGGGCAGCAGAAAGAAATTGGGATGCCCTGTGGGAAGGTGCTGCAGGGGAGAAAGGAAGAGAGAATCTGTTTTCTTCATCTGAAGGTAGTGCTACATTTAAGGTTGCCCTTCAATTTGTGAGGCTTGCCAGAGAGCAGGCTCCTCAGGGGTGAAAGCTGCTACATTTTCCTGAAACTGGAAATAAAGTGGAAAAGAAAAGGCCTGATATCTAGATACTGCCAAAAAACCCCCACAAATCTACATAGTGTGCTGGGGGAAAAGGTACTGTCAAAAGGGATGAAGTGTTTTTAGCCGTGTGTGTGTCACTCAAACTCTTCCTATGTTCCTACACTTCTCTTGGTCCTGGTATTGAAAAAGTGCCTTTGAAAAAGCCCTGTAATCAATAGATGCTCTTGGGGCCATTGCTGGAATTCAAGCAGAGGATGTATAGCACTTTCAAAGTCACTTTCTTATATTCTGACCTCTCAGCATAAAAGGTAACAAACCCAGCTACAGGGATTCAAATCTGGTTGGACCCTGGCTTCATGCCAGTACCTCTCAGGTTACTCAAATTGCAAACATAAAATAACATGTTTTTCTCCTGTTAAGGGCAAATAAGACAAAGCTGACTCAATTCAGCAGGGGTCCAAAAGTATTTTTATTGAATCGTTCCAAATCCCACTCATAGAGGGACCGTGAATATTCATTCCTGTGTGCAAGCACAATTTTAAATTTGCATTGCTTTAACATTAGTGAAACATGTTGTTCGTTTAATTGAACATAATCTATTCCCTAATGAAATAAATACGCTATCTGGGCTTGAATAAGGCTATCCAGAGCTGGCCGTAAAAAAAAAAAAAAAGATGGTAAGAACATACCTAAGGATAAAAAATATTCAAGCAAAGAGCGTGCTTACTGGTCTTTCTCAAAAGACTTGAAAAGATTTTCAGTATTTGCTCTGTGCACCTTTCTGGCAGTTCATGCTGGGCCAGTGCTTACAGATGGGACAACCTGGGAGCAGCATGAAAGATTCACCTGTGCCAGAACGGAGCAGAGCTTTTTGACTTGTATTTGCCAAAGGAAATGCTTTTAGCTACTGAATGCAGATACAAAAAAAGATGTAGTGATGAAAAAGAAAATTCTACCTGCAACAACACCATCTAACTGAAAGGTTTTTTTTCTTTCCCTTCCATAGAGAAGTCCCTGCCAATGCTAAAAATTGTAGCTTGTACCATTAAAAAGACAAAACCACCCTTACTTCCTTTCTTATTGTCTAAGTATTTCCCTTCAATGCTTATTTCAACACAAAATGCACTGCTGCCTGGTTCTTAGATCTAAATGACATGTCTGAGCTTTAAGAATCATCATGGAACATTTTTAAAACAGTAGGAAATTTATTGCTTAAACAAACACCCTTGGACAAAATGATGTAAATGTATTACCCAAACTGCCAGAAATTATGAGACCAAGTTCTTAATTAAGAAAGTACAAAATAATTGGTAGGATGAATTAGCTAGGATGCAATTTGAAAAGCTTAGTACCATGTAAACACAGCATTTTAAGAGGAGGCCAGTAAGAGAATCACTGTAGAAGAACTGTGCCTTAATCCATCCAGAGACAGATTTGATGGCCCACACCTAATGGGACAAAGCTCAGTACAAAGTCTCCTCAGGGTTTAGGGGAACAGCAATGGAACAGAGAGATGGGGAAGAGACAGAGTGTACAAGCACACATTCTATCAGGCACATAGAATAGGTTCTGAGCAGGTTCATCATCTCAGCCAAAAGCATCAAACACTGGGGTGAGAAATTCCAAGGATACAACATCTAAAAATAATTCAATCCCACAGAGAATTCTATTTGTCTCATTTGGAAGTTAAGCAACTCATCTCTCTCACTTTGCCAAGAAGAAATCGCCACAGGAGAAGTGAAAATAGAGCAGGTGCTTGTAGCTTCCCTCCATAGCTGCACAGCCATGGTACGGAAACTCTGACCCCCAAGAATGTTAAACTCAGGGATGATGGTTGTTCAGGACAGCTATGGCTTTAGGAAATGCAAAGATGACACCTGTCTGTCTGTCCTTAATGTCAGTAGAGCAGCACATGAACTGTTGAACAAATTCAGGGGCAGCCCAAGTATGAACTACTCAGCTCTTTGACTATTGCTCCCTATAGACAGAGATTCTTCACGTTGGAGAGAACAACCCATGCATAATAAATAATGATTGTCTTTGTTGTTAATTCAGTTGTGAACTAATAAAACTATGTAACTATAACACAAATTCTCCACAAATAAAAAAAACACCCCAGGATAAAAATGGGGGACAATAAAGATTTGTCTTCTATACGGCGCTGTGGTTTGCAGGACCATTACCTACAACTGGGTATTTCAGGGGACACACATGTTGCCTTTTGGAGGCTGGCGATACATCTTCAACATTTCTAATTCTCAATGAGGAGCAGTAATGCATTATTAACAACGACAGGTGGGTGACTCCATTTACAGAGCGCTGAGACTTATTCTCTCTGAGGGAAAGGACTGGATGGGTACAAAGACAGCACTCGAGTGACTATGGACGACAGCAGAACTGCCTCCCAACTACTGCGCATTGTTAGTACACGAAGCATTTTGTCTTTTAAGTTGTTTACAAGCAGCTATCAAGAAAAAAGAAAACACAGCCAAGTGAAAAGGCTCTCCTGTGCCAATAACATTGTAAAGCTGTGGGAAGTAAAGCAGCAGGGGAAGATAGCCAGGTCGTAAAATGGAAAGATACAACAAGCAGGATATTCCAAGGAATAGGAGCAAACATGGTGAAGTTTACTATCTCCTGGAGAACAACAATGTAACTAACAAGGAGGTGAAGTTTGCTGATGAGCTCAGTAACACTCATTATTAAAATATTAGCAGTGAGTACCTTTGAGAAGGCTCTTGGCCACACACAGAGTAGAAAAGCAGATGAAAACAACTATACATACACCTTGGTGGTAAGATATACAACAAGACAGTGACTTACAACAGTCAGATTCCACCATCGACTCATCCAAAAAGCCTGGCACCACATCACTGAAGAGGTGGTTTGTGCACAGGCAGAGAACAATAAAACCCATGTTTGAAGGTATAAACCGAGGATAAAGCCCAATAAAAGTGAAGTGGTATTATGTAAATCTGCCACGGCTTTCAAACTAATGCAGTGCTCTCTTCAGATCTTCTCATCCCAGTAAGAAAACTAGAACAAAACCAAACTCCAGAAGTATAAACTGATTAAAGGCAGACAAGAGGGGGATTTACAAATGGTATGTTTTAAAGAGCAACTATTTTAGAAACAAAAGCAAGAAGGGATTATAGATGTATAAAACAAATAGAATGGAAATTAACTAAGCTCCTCACGCACCCCGTTACATAAGAAAACCAAGGGACAATTTAACATGAGAGGCAGAACATTTAACTGATTGTCAGGAGACCTTTTCTAATGCTATCTATAAACCAGCCTGTAGAATTCTCTACAAGATATTATACAAATTTTTTTCAGCAAGATTAAAAAAGGATTATGTGTTTATATAAGGAAGAATAACATATGTAGCTGCATTAGTCAGGTTTAAAAATAACAAGAGTGAGTAATTATCATGCTTCAGGACACAAGCTGATCAACAGCAAGGATCAGGAAGATATTTTTCCCCTGATGGGACAGCACGGCAGATTTGGCCAGATAACAAATTCAACTTTCCAACGAAAAACTGTCTCCAGTCACAGGAGGGATGCAGAATAGGATGAGCAAGTTTAAGAAGAGCAATAAGAAAACCAAGGAAATGGAGAGGATACCACAATAGGGATACATTTATAATATATCTATTAACAAAATGTATCATAAGATTGCATGTCCTCAGTGTGATATGCAGTCAAAAGTACTAAAGAAATCCAATTTCCAAGTCATTGGGAATCATACTAAAAAATTCATCAGGAAACAAGAGCTTCCCGATAGCTAGGGAGATCTGCATCAGCTTTTCAGATCCTGATTCAGCAAGGTGTTTAGCAGTAATGCAAATGGGAGCAGAGCCTGGCTGCTACCCTCATGTGAGCTGTCCACAACTGGCACTAGCTTAAGAGAATCCTTAAAAGCCCCTATCCAAGAATTAAGGAATAAAGGTCAGAAGTCTGTCTAGAGAACAACAAACCAATGGTGATAAACAATAAATATTAAAGGAAACAGGTCATCTGAGTCTATCAGAGTGTTGGATCAAACAACAGTTACTGGCTGCAGCTGGTCAAGTCAGTGGAGAAGTGATGGTCTTCAGCCTCAAAACCAGTCAAGTGGCCGCATTTTTGTCTTTCCCTCATATCAGGAAGGAAAGAGGCAATAATTTTTGTGACCCTGGCTCTTTAGTCCCCTGGCACACAGCCAGCAAGCGCAGCCCAACACTTCAGCCCTTCACCTTTTGATAACACAGCATACATACTAATTAGAACAATTAATGGAAAGGAGCCTTGTCAAAACTAGGAAAGCAAAACTGAGAACTGGCTGCAGGAATATCTAAGAAGAGTAATTACAACAAGTGATAAGGTATCAAGGTAGAAGAAAAGGTCCAATGAGATGTGGTGGGGATAGCAGCACGACTGCCTCTGTTTAACATCTTTGTTAATGATCTGGAAGAAAAGTTAAACAGCACATTAATTACACTGAGCTATATTAAATTAGGAGGTGAAGTGAGGGCCAGGGAGGACAGAAAAATGACACAAAGGGTTGTGAGCAATTAGAAGCTGATAACACACATTCCTGTGAACTTTAGTACCAGAACTTGGGAGAATCAATTGAAGGGAATTAAAAACAGAAGAGGAAGAAAACTGATAAAAGGGCCAGGAGGGCTGATTTGCAGAGGATGCATTAATTAAACTCTGAATAGCTCGACTAAGCCATGATTTGGAGGTGGAGAATAGAATGAGTGGGTACACATTTAAATACTATTAAGCCAAGGACAATTGGAATGTGACCAGTATTTAAAGCTATATACCTTCATACTTCCCCTATGTTTATCACAGGGGAATCAGATAAAATCAAGTTTACCGCAAACATGAGAAGAATGTTCCTGCTTTTGAGACAGTGTCACAGATACATCCATCATCCGGCTCCATGCTGAAGACGGCAGAAAGATGAAGGTTATAGAGCCTATGAACAGTATTATCCCAGAATAAAGACAAGGATGAGAACTTGGGGAGCATCCTGGAGACAGCAGATCACTCATTTATGCCTCCTGACACAAAACCCACAGAATAAGCGCCAGCGAACCTAAGCCACTGTATCACAGGCAAAAAATTAAAGCAGATTCAAACAAACATGTCACAGTAAGAAAAAAGAGGAAGGCAGAATGAAAAACGTTAATCTTACAATAGGGAGGAGAGATTTGAGCATGGCCAGTTTTTCATGAAGGATGCCGTGATGCCTCACACTAATGTAAATCAGCAATCCCATCTCTGCATTGGCGCTGACGCAGAATTAAAAATATGTACTTGTATGCTATCAGGTCACATGGCCAGAAAAGATCAGCCTTGTCCTAACCTGGCAGCATGATGGTAGCAGAGCAGTGCTCTGGAGAGGCAACAATCTTGCTGACTGCATAAAAGATGAGGCTGGGCAGCCGTGAGATCTCATCAAGCTTTGACCTTCACTTAGGCTGGCTGCATTGTCTTCTGTTCCATTTAGCAGTACTCTTAAGAGCAAAGAGGCAGACAGGATTTCTACAGATCCAATTATACCTTTGACTAGAAACAAACCAAGGAAGGCAATCTGTAAGTATTAGTCTTCTCATCATATGCACATGGGGTTCCTATAAAAATCATTTTATTTACTTCAAAGATGGTGCTCTGGCTTTCCTGTCTCAATTGCACTTTTTTCTTTGCCTCTTTCTCATATTTTTTTTTCCTAATAGCCAGTGGACAAGCATGAATCATATATTATCTGTAATAACAACTCACTAACAACCTTAACCCAAAGAAGCAAAAACCGGAGAGCATGATGCAAGCCTGAAGAGTGGATTAGCAATTCCTCTCTATCCTGCCACTGCAGGAGGCTTGAAGATTTTGACAACCTCGTATTTACCCTGGCCCCTCAATTCCAAAAGCAGAGCAATAAGAGAGCTTGGGTGGTTGCTGCAGCGCTACTGGGGCTCAACAGTGCAACAGTGGGGAACGGGATGCGGTGAGACCAAGACGATCTGCCAGGACATAGCGTGTGTGGGAAGGGAAAAGCTGGTTTCTCGCCCACCTATGCGTCACGATGCCTACTTCTAGCCAGTTCCGTCTGCCTGCCTATTTGTTCAGTCAAATAATATTCATTATTAAAAAATATTATTTTCCTATATATGTGTATCTATAAACAGCACACATCTGTCTAGACGTGAGAAGACACCCTTCCATATTTCCTCACCTCCACTGTCTTACCTTTCACGTCCTTCCATTCTCCCTCAATATTCCTCACAGATATGCTTGGCAATTGTCAAATGGCAGTTAATGGAACTGAACCTAGGTGAAGATTGATGGTTTAACTGCAGAGAAGAATATCTGGGGAAGTGGGGAAGGAAAAGAAAGGACATGGACCGAGAGCTCTTATCTCTGTAAGCATGCTTTGAGTTGTGCAATGTCAGCTTTAGCAGAACCCACTGTATTCCCCTTAGTGGGAGGTAACATGTTGCACATGCTGGTCCGTGTAGTGGCTAGTCCTGAAGAAGAGTGTGTTCACAACCATTGAAAACCTACTTTTCACACAATAGTAAGCTTAAACATATGTCTTCTCCTCCAGTGCACACGCAGGAGGTAGGAAGGCAAATTTCCTGAACTTTACATGTCAGCTCCTTAAAAGAAATCCTTCATTGACCACTGCCACTGAAGAGACTACTTAAAAAATGTCTCGTCAAGGAAATGTTCACTTAAAGGCCATTATGCTGTTATGAATCAAAATTCCAGATGCTAAACAAATGCCAATTAGCAGAATTAAAAAAGCAGATGCCTTGTTCTGAGTGAGTACCACTGCCTGGTGTTTGAAAGGAAAAAAATGGCACAGAACATGCTGGAAGCCACTGTCCTATTGAGAAGACAGCTTTTAAATAGCTTTTCTGAGAGGCAAACTTAAAAAGCTGTAAAAGCAACTTATTATGAAAGTCTCAGCATAATTTCCCATCAGTATGGAAGAAGGTTAAGCTGTCCCCTGCCTTAAGCTGCTTTCTCTTCGAAATCCAAGCGGTGAGCAAAAGAGTTATGGCACAGAGTCAGGTCCAGACAGTACCATGCTGCAGCTGCTTACAGCCCTCCAACCTGTACTGTAGGTGTCAACATTTGAAAACCAAAAGCACAAGTTCCCTTAGTATTAATCTCTTTTCTATGTACAATAAATCTCTGTCAAGATGACCTCACACACACAAATTTAAAGCCATTATAGACACTCCTTACATCCTTCACTTGAAGCTCTTCTCAGCCCACTGATCTGAGCCTTCCACGAGGCGCCCAAGTCATCTCACCTACTTCTGAGAGCTGGGAAATTCTTAATATAAATCAAAGGAAGAAACACGATTCCTCCCCAACTTATCACCCACCTACTAGAAGCGTGCCAATCCACAAAATTAACAGGGTATTTCATTTCAGGAGTTTCGGCTTGAGCTCATCTGTTTTCTTAAGCAATCTGACTTCTAATTGCAGCTTACTCTTTTAAACAGATCAGAAGTTGGCATGTTTTAAAACAGGGTGATCTCAGCCCCCACCTGCGCCACAACCTGCTCAAGAACAAGAGTGTATAAATGGGCTATTCTGAGCAAAATCTACAAAGCCAGAAGCCTTGTCCCTATGAGAAAGTCAGAAGGATGCATTATGCTCCTGGGTATCCAGGTGGCCAGACAGACAAAGCAGCATAATACCAGCTACATGTGGCACAAAGAGCTTCTAGGGGTTTTTTTGCTGGTTTATGCCCAAGAAAGGTAGTCATGTACTGCATATCCTGAGCCTATTCGCCATAGTCCTAAAAGCCGAATACACTGCCAGGGAAGATGAGAAACGTTCTGCAAGGGTTTTGTTTTGCAAAAGAGCAGGAGCTCTTAAGTATTGGAGAAGAAATAGAGAAACATTAAAACATTCCTTAAAAGATAGGATCAGCACTAAAAAAAATTGTACAAAAATGAGGAACAATGGAAAAAGGAGGCATATAAAATAAACAATACAGATTGTAATCAAAAACTTCTTCTATGTAGCTTGCAGTTAGACAAAGACTCTGACAATGCATGTATACATCTAAAGGGTAGGGCAATTACTTATAGATGAAGTCAAAGAAGACAGAGAATTTCTTATAAAAGAAGACAAGAATAGAAGACTCTCAGAGATCAGAAACCCTCCTGGAAATGTGTGAACCATGCACTCAGCATAAAAATCTCAGAACTTGACATAACAGAATATTCTTCACAATCAACTAGACCAAGATGCGCTTTCCCCCAAGTACCATCCAGAAAACAGGTCACTGAAGTGGTAGAGGGTAGTTCACAGAACCACAGAATAGCTGAAGTGGGAAGGCACCTCCAGAGATTTTCTAGTCTAAGCCTCCTGCTCAAAGCAGAGTACAAGAGCAAGACGCTTAGGACCGTGCATCCAGTCTGCTTTTGAATATATCTCCAAGGATGGAGACTCCACAATCTCTCCAGGCAACCTGGTCCAGTGCTTATTCACCCACACAGCAAGAAAACCTTTTTCTTTTGTTTAAATGGAATTTCTTATATTTCAATCTGTGCTCACCGCCTCTTGCCTAAAAAACCTGGCTCTGTCATCTTTATTCCCTTCCATCAGGTATTTACACGTTGCTAACATTTCCCTCAGAGCTTTCTCTTCTCAAGGCTAAGCAATACATTCTGCTTTAACTGCTACTTCAGGTAGTTTTTGAATTAGAGGAAAATGTGATTCATGTTCTTTCAATAGACATTAGAAGTTCAAGTTTTGTTGTGATAAGAAAGCCTTTGCAAAAGAAATATTCTCCACAACGAAGACAGTCAAACATCAGAACAAGTTGTCCAGCAAGGCTGTGAAATCCGTATCCTCGGACATTTTCAACACCTGATTGGAGAATGCACTTGAGCAACCTGATACAAGTTCATCCAGCTTTGAAGAGGGGATAGATCGGAGACTTCCAGAGGTTCCTTCCAAACTATATTACTCTATGACTCTGAAAAGGGAACAAGGATGGATACCCAGTATATTCACTGCTTCCTTGGTCTCTCTTAAGCCCAATAAATCACAGGTTTACAGGTTACTTTAAACATCACATATTCTACACACTCTGACCAACTTTAATCTTTTTGTAATTTAAACAGCTCTCATTAAATCCTTGGCTGTTTTTCTATTTACTTTTAAAATGACACAATGTAGGATTTAATAAAAACTCAAGTTTCACACACATTTGGATCTAAAGTGAGCTAGGAAGTGAGCTTAAAAAGGATGACTGCTATCTAAAGCAAAGCAAAACATACACATTAAGATACAGAAACAGCACTTAAGTCCAGAGAATATACAAACCCCCCGGTGTTCCCTAGGTAATTCTTCTCCTGTTTTTCCTCAGGTTTTAAACTAAGCAGATTATTTGCCAAAAAATAAAAAGGACTATGAAAATATTTGCAATATTCAAGTTAGATGTTTTAAAACACAAACAAATATTGTTAAAAAATTACTGAGCACCTCATTTTAACTTGAGTCATTTACTCTCAGTCTAATAATAGAAAGGCCTTTGTGCTCTTGGATACACTGACCAAAGACTGACACAAGCAAGAAAACCCAGACTCTAGCTGAAAAAGTGTCCTGCAGACCCACAGCCAACCAAGCTCAAGATAAAAACTGAAGAGCTAAAGAGCAATTAACAAACCTGCAGAAATTTCATCAGCTTCCCGATAAATTATGAAGCCATTTCAATACTCTACATACTTTATTGACATGGAGGAAAAATAACATGCTATCACCAACCTACAGGAACTTTGTTCCTAGTTAAAATTGAATATGTAATGCAATCCCTGGCGGCGACTTCAAAAGTATTTATATAGGTCGCTGCCCACACTAACACTGATGTTTCACTATTCGCAGCTTTAGATCAAGGCAGTGAAAACAAGCAAGTCACGGATATACCAGAAATCTCATGGATAATACATGACAGTTGATAGCAATACCTCTTGGTCAACTGGAAATGTTAACTAAAGAGTCTTTTTTTTTTTTTTACTTCCCCCCAGAGCATAGCTGTACACTGTGATATTTTAATCTCCTCCTCCTATTCAATGAGAAAAATGCCTCCTTTGCAGAAAAGACACACTTACTGGCACTTTGAAAGGAGAAGTATTTGAAGCATCCATGGAGCTGGTTTTCTCAGAGGTGCTAGTCCCGGAGATGCTCCGTCTGCGTGGAGATCTCTCTGCTGGGACCTCTAAGGAAGGAAAAAAAAAGAAGGTGAATGGGTGCTGGGGGGTGGGGAATAGTCAGGTTTTATGCTGTACAGGAGAGACGCCTCAGCAAAGTTACAAGTGCATTACTGAACTGCTGAATTACACTCACCTATTTTTCTATATCTTATTTACTTACTAAATTGCAATGGCATTTCCACTGACAGATTCAAGGTTGTGAATCTGACTTGATCATAGGCAATTTAAATAAAAAATGCTGGTCAAGATCAATACCCAAACATAGTGTTCTATCACTGTTTGTGAGATCATTCAGAGAACTTTGATTTTTTTTACTAGGCAATGCAGTAATTAAGAGATGACTAAAATCAAGATGCAGGGAAGCTCAATTTTAGTCACAGCTGAACAGAATTTGACAAGGGTCAAAGTTCGGTCTTACACGATCACACTACTTGCTCAAACCACGCAACCAGCAGAAGACCTGTAACTGCTCGGGTAATATGACATATGTATCTCTGCAGATAAAAAAATAGGTCAACTTCTCCTCATTCTGGCAATATGACCTTACTAAGATATGACTCTGGCATCTTAAAATCCATGGAGGCTGATCTGATGAGCACAAATATTCATAAAAGATGCACTTAGATCTTTTTCTAGTCTAAATACTACAATAATAGCATAATGAAGTATACACACTGTTAAAGATCTCTACACAAATACACAGACACTGCACATAAATGCATTTTTATATATGGCTAGATACACATACATACGGATACCTTTATCACAACTGCTGCCCATCTCCAGCTCAACTGCCAGACTTAAAGGAATCCAGCTTCATGAACATCCCCCAACACGGGGAGGGAAAAAAATCACTTCCTAGCAGAAAGTCCATTGTTATCTTCTGAATCTTAAAGAAAAGGAGTAAGCCGTGACTCCAGACAGTGACATTTTGACTCCTGCCGTTTCCCTTTCAAGAGACAGATGCAGCTTCCATTGCTGGCCGCCCGGCCCTGGGGATCCGTGCTACTTCCACTTTGGAGAATGCCGGGTCTCTCCGTTCCCCCTCCCTCCCCACAGCTTGCAGAGAGCAAGCGAGCCAGTGCAAAAGAAACAGAGAGGACTGCAGCTATTCAATCAATCGCTCCGACTGCACATCCTCATTAGTTACTTTCAGGCTATTAACAGACGCCCAACTGCCGGCTTCCCTCCGCTATGGAAAATTTCACTGTATATCCTGATTCACAGCAGCAAAAAAGGTTTGCAGAGATAGACAGCCAGCTGGTGCCACAAGAGCAGAGTTTTCCTCAAAATAACTGGAGGAAAAAAAAATGAGAAAAGCCTTCTTCAGGGATAACAATTCTTGTGATGTCTGCATATCGAATTTTGATTTCACCAGAGTTCTAACACGTATCTCCCATGGATGCTTGAAGAATGACAAAATGAGAGGCTCAGAAATCTGGACCCTGCAGTGTTCAGTGTCTCACACTGTAGACATTTATCTTCTAAAAAACCAGACCACTAACCTTCATTCAGCCTCTCTGTCTGCTGGCAACCATCAGTGGGGAAAGAACTGGTAAGAGGGAAAGCAGCCTCCTAAACTGGGCAAGCAAATCTTAACATACGATGTGGCTACCACTGGAAAATGGGCAGGGCACAGCCACTTGCTGCCGACCATCGGGACGATGCACGAGCCCTGCTTGCACCCACCAAATAAATCACGGTCCATCACAGCTCGCAATAACTGCCCTAGAGCAATACCACTTTCGAGGAGATTTCTCCTTCAGCTTATGAGCAGCACGGGGCTCTTTCTCTTCCAGCTAAAGAGGCATCATCTGTTCCAGTGCTGGAGGGTAAGTTCCTGTCAGGGCACCTTTAGAGAACAAAGCGCTTGGAGCAGGGCCAGTGCTAGCCCAAGGTTTCTGAGTAGCAGTCAGTTGCATGGTCTCAGGAGTCTCTGAAGAGGTTGCTAGCTTTATCTGAAGATGAGCTCTTTTCTACCCCTAGCCTCCTCCTCCTCCTGCGTCGACGAAGGGAAACTTATTTCCTGCAGCACTTGTAAGTACTGCTCTCCCAAAGAAAGATGAGTTAAGTAGGATTTAAGGGACTACCTCTGCCATTCTCACTGTAAATGTAATGAAGGCAAATGGGAGTGATATATTCACTTGGAACTGAGGACTAAAGCGAGCACCTTTTATTTCACATGAGTAGTAATGTGTAACGTAATAGGCTGGGCTTTCTCCACTTCTAACACACAGGAAATCACATCAAAACTGCTTGAGTAATTTAACACAGTCTGTTAACTTTGCTGAGTCATAAATGAAAAGAGGAGCCTGAATTCCCCAACTATTTTCAACAATAGGTTCTGCAGGAGGGGTAGTTTAGGAAAAAAGTTTACGTTTAAACCAAAGGGAGGTGAAAAGCTGCAACAAGGAATATGCCTGGCTCGCCTCACTTCCTCTCTTCCCCCTACATCCACCAATTCAAGTTCTCTGCAAATAAAACACTGAGATTCCATCACTGAAATGAGTTTCCTTCATTCTTAGGACACCACAGAAATGCACCAAATGGGGGAGGGAAAATGGAATAGTCAAAAAGTGCCTGCAATGAGCTAAAACCAAAACTACTTTTCCTCTCTTTTTCCAAAAAACAAGAGCAAATAAACAATACGCTTAGTCCACAGGAAAAAGAAGATCTAGATATGGCAAAATTGTTGAGATATGTTACCTGGGAATCAAAAGCTAAAGCAACTTGCTACGATGCCCATAAAACAGTATTTTTGCTGAGTCGTGTAAAAAAAAAAAAAAAAACAAACCAATCTATACTGTTACCACCAGGCAAAAAAAATTGGACAGTTCCCTCCCTTGCTCCCCAAGTAATGCTGGAGGCTACTCTTGCATAATCTTTACCTGCTGTAAAAATCAATGCATCTCTCACCGGCTTAGTATTAAATTACAACTGCTTTCTGCATTGCTCACTCTTGGGGATCAAGACTACAACTAAATCACATTGTTTCTATGAATAAACACTCTGAAACCCTTTTCATCCACTCTCAATTTCTTGAAAGGGGAAAAAAAAACCCCCAACCTAGACACATCTTTCCCTTTTCAACCTTAAAAAAATAATCCATCAAACAAATGAGTTGTAAAACATCTCTACGGGACACAATTTATCACCTCATATATTGGTTATATGCAATAATATTTATGTAAATAAATATTTATGCAAATAAATGTTTACACACAGCACAGAAATAGTCAGTTACAAATTAGCTGAGGCAATTACTCAGCAATGGCAGGTGCCTCAGAAGAGGGAACTGCCCAAGGATACAATGAAGGTAGGTCTCTTTTCACATCTTCATACTGCATCACTCTCTACACCAGAGCTTGTTTTGCTGGCCAGAAAGCAGGTTTGTGTAAGACAGGTGCCACTTACTACTAGGAGTAGTGGTGATGACTGACATCCTTTGAAGGTAGTCGCCTTGGCCACAGTGGCATAGCCTCAATGACCTCCAGTCAGGATGTGGCTCTCGGACTTGAGATGAATTTCTTATTGCTGGGTGCTCTGAAATCTGAAACCTGGCTGCTGTGGGAATTCGTATTCTACTGCTAAGAGTTTTTTCTTGGAGTGGGAGAAGCAGACATGAAACAAACCTCTTAGCTTTGCTGGACAGTGTTTCCTACTCTATATCTTTTTTTTCTGAATTGGAAATGATTGGAGAAGGGCAGGAAATAAAAAAAATCGGTAACAAAGAAACATCCTCAGGGGTTAGAGTGAGAAGAATTAAGTTACTGAGCTTGCAAAGAAGGTCACAGAAACAAAGATTACAGGGGGGTGTGTGATTCTGCAAAGGGTAATGCAACGAAACTACTGCATGGTCTCAGTGGAACTTGTGTCAGGACTGCGGCACCTTTTAGATTGGGCTTGTGTCCTCCCAGGCCTGGCAAGAACATTTCCAGATCTGAGTTCCTGCTTATGAAGTCCAGAAGGTGACTCTGAAGCAGTCTCAAAGACTACCTGAAGATGCAAAAAAGGGGCAAGCATAAACCCTGGCCTGTCATTGCTCACAAGGGGCTGGTACTGGTCTCTGTCACAGCAAACAACACATCAAAGCATCCACTCCATGCTGGCAGGTCCTTCATGTTGATGATAAAGTTCTTGGCCTGGTCATGTTTGGCACACCAGCCTCTTTTACCAACTGTGACTTTTAGCAGTTCATAATAATGAATCATTTGTCACAACTGATAATCAAAGTCACAAGTTTATCAAGTTGTGAATTTTAGCGGTTCATGACAATATAGGGCTTAGCACTGACCAACTATCTGCTTCAACTTCCTTCGCTCTGATGTGCAGGAAAGATTTGGGTTTGTGAAAGGCTACATTTACCATCCACTGAAAATCAAAAAAATTGTACTACTCACAGAGTTTAATTAGTACTTCTTTCCCAAGACAGTCTGCTGAGAAAAAAATAAAACACACCCTCAAATTATTCTCTAAATATCTTCACTTGATATCTTTGTGTTGTCTTTGCTAGGAAGGGGGCAGACTTGCTGGTGTATATTATCTACTGCTTAGGAAAATTAAGATGTAACAAGATTTCAGGGATTGGGACTTCCTTTTGTTTTGTCTGAATACATCCTGATCTGATGTGACTACAGGAGATAGAGAATATGATTCATAAAAATAATCCACTTCATACTGTCTCTCAAGTTTAGGTTTATTACAGGTATTTGAAAAATACAGAACCAATTCAGTATGACCAATATGCTCCAGACCTGGAGCCCTCAACACAAGAAGGACAGGGACCTGTTGGAGTGGGTCTAGAGGAGGCCATGAAGATGATCTGAGGGCTGGAACCCTCTCCTACAAGGACAGGCTGGGAGAGAGTTGGGGTTGTTCAGCCTGGAGAAGGGAAGGCTCTAGGGAGACCTTATTATGACCTTCCAATATCTGAAGGGGGCCTACAAGAAAGCTCAGGAGGGACATTTTATAGGGGCTTGCAAATAATAGGACAAGCGGCAATGGGTTTGAATTGGAGGAGGGGAGATTTAGATTAGAAATTAGGAAGAATTTCTTCACTATGAAGGTGGTGCTACACAGGCACAGATTGCCCAGGAAGGCTGTAGATGCCCCAATGCTGGATGTGTTCAAGACCAGGTTGCATGGGGCCTTGAGCAACCTGGTCTAGTGGGAGGTGTCCCTGCCTATGGCAGAGGGGTTGGAACTAGATGATCTTTAAGATCACTCCCAATCCAAACCATGCTATGATTCTATGCTAATTACATACCTGGATCCAGGCTTTCCCAAAGATGGCCTCTCAGGTGCATTCCATTAAAATGCCCCCAACTGAAACAAAATCAAACCCCACCCAAATATTTCCCCCCACTTTATACAGCTACCATGACACTCCCCAGGAGAAAATGACAATTGCTGCTGGTCAGAGCATGAGCTGAGACATCAAGCAAACCTGCAATTAGCCTCTTGCCTGAAGGAGGCTCAATAAGCTACACACACTCTACTCCTTTTTTAAGGCAAAATTTGCTGTTGTTTTAAATGTGATAGTGCTTATCCAGCAATAGTTACCAAAGTGGACAAACAATTTAAATATTTCCCTGCAGAAATTCATCTGCTTGGACACGTTATGATACATCTCAAACACAGCGATGTCTAGAGGCCTCTTGCCAGGATGCAGCCCGGCACTGAACAGGCACCATTTCTACCCCAAAGAGCTTACAGTCTTAACTTGAAACAAGGTGCTATTAGAGTGGGATAAACCCTTCATGGGAGGCAGGAGAGAAGGAGGATGTTAAGAAAATAAGACATGCAAATTAAGTTACCCTTTATGAGCCTCTGAGCCTCTATGTGCCTCTGGGTTTTTTAAAAAAACTTATACTGAAGTAATTAGCCCCAGATAGATAACTGGATCCTAGGCGTGACAAGAAAAGAGTACCTTGAGGAACGATCTGGAAAAAAATCATCTTTGTTACTGAAGATTTGTAGGAACAGGATAGAAAAATGTCTCTCAAAGAGGACCAAAAGAAGAGATCCTTCTGGGGATGTGACTGTGGACTAGAAAGGACTGAAGGATTTCAAGGCCTCCTTCAGCACTAGTTCCTACTCTGTCAAAAGGCCAATTAGTCTTATGGATTAACTACAAAAGAAATATAGAATAAAAACCTGCAGCACTTGAACTTTTGTGACAGTATTTCTTTTGCAAACATACTTAAAAGAAATACTGGGCTCAAATCTAAGCTTGGAGGAGTTGGAGCACTTACAGGTTTGCTGTTGGCAGCTAGTTCTTGAAGATGTTATTCACAGATGTAACCACCAGTTGAGTGGTTTACTACAGAGGCAGGCAGAGATTCAGTATTTGTTTCACGGACAACAGGAACTACAGAGCTTGTTTCTTGCTTTACAAAGACAGTACACTCAAAACTTTGAGCTTGTAGGGCAGGAAAACAAACCAAAACAGAGCTACTGCCTTTCTACCCTGCTATACGTTTATTAACTATTTGCACTGCAAGTCATTTGTCACCTATCACAGCACATAAAAAACGAAGGTGCTTGCTTGCAAGCACCTGATGGTTTGGTCTCCTCCTATATATATATATATTAAAACAAAACAAAAAATAAAACCCAACATACATATATATGCCATTTAAAAAAAAAAAGGTTTATATGCATGAATGAACCTTCATCAAGTAGGAATATTCAGCTGGGCTGCTAATGCAAGTACTTTCATTCCAAGTACACAAGACTGTGTAGAGTCTATTAAAAAGGGAGTATTTAATTTACTTTTAGAGCCTTTTAAAAATAAACAAGCATTTCAACAAGGACAAAAATCCAATGTGCTCCAAGGCACATATCAGTGCAGCATAAACGCTCAGTAACCTTATGGCACAACTTTGTTATGACAGAAGAGAATGTTTGTCTCATTGTCTCTTCAGGGTCGTTTCCGGGAGCTGTTGTGACAGCACTAATGAGAATGAGATCTCGTTGGGTTCAGGCAATATTTATTTATGTTTTTTTCAACTCTGGTGAACATACAAACCAACTGACAAAAGTTAGAGACAGTAATAAATAGTAGAAAGATAGGAGATACATAAAAAGGAACAAGAAGTAGAAATGTTTGAACAGTGTCTTTCAGGTGAGTATTACCTAATGAAATGTTAAGCTTCATATAAAAATAAATAAAAATGTGAATGTTTTATCTTGGAGTAAGCATTCTCTCTCATTTTGCTTACTTGGTGAGAATTCAGTCCTTGGCCAAATTCACAGACTGTCATAAAATTTTAATTAAATGCCTATGTGAGAAGCTTAGGGTAAAACCAAACTCAAAAACTCCCCGATCTGTTTTAAGTCCTGAAGTCCAAGTTCATGTTCTGCCTAAAATACATTATGCAAATTCTACAAGGTATAACTTCAAGGAGAAAATGGAAACTTGCAGTGATGGCTTTTCCACATTTATGAAGACAACTGGAG
>VYZX01018894.1:52385-86876 GCA_013401335.1 Brachypteracias leptosomus | reverse complement strand
GATAGATCAGAAAGACTGCATCCAAGTCACAGTATACTGAAGCTGCACAAAAGCTACAAAGCCTGGAAAGGGGAATACAAAGGAAACTCTGCAAAGATCCCTGGCTATAGAACTCCATCCTCCAACAACTGCTAGACGTCAATTATGACCAAAACCTCTGCCAGTCCATTAGCAGGGATTGTAAAAGAAGATACTGTGCTTTATTAGGGATTGAGTTGATCAGACAAGTCTTGCAAGATGATCCAGGTAAATATTAAAGATTTTTAATTTGCAGACTGGTTAATTCTGTTGCTGTTAGATACTTGCATTGTGCTGGCATATAAAAAAGGTGGAATTGAATTAGTGCCCAGTTCAGAAGCAAGCAACATAAATGACGGTTTAAGTCCCTTAAAAGACGTTTATGTCATTGATTCCTAAAGGACTTTACAGTCTGAAAGATGAGACCTAACATGCAAAGCAGATGAATACATAGAAGAGGCTGGAAGAAAGGGCAAGATTATCATAGGAGATAATAATTTTTGGCTTTCAAGTACCAACTTTCACAATTTCTTTTTGCAGAATGTTCTAAGGAAACTGTACATGGCATTTACTGAGTACAACATCAGCTGTCATTAAACTGATGCGCTCGCTTTGAGGTGGAGGAACGAATCCTCCTGCTCTGCAAACATGAGTCAGAAGTGAAATGGATGCACATCCCTAAACTGTTGAACGTATCCCCTGCATGATGTGTGTGCCCATACAAAACTGGGAATAGCTGCCCCTTTTTAACCTCCTCATGCATCAGCCTGTAACAGTTGACTCTATGCACAGCAACACAAATTGCCCAGACAACTGTGCCAACACAAAAGCAGACACAAGGAGCTACTGCACGTGACCTGGAGATGTTGATGTCCTCATTAGTTCGTAATGATCTTGGACTGCCCCTGCTAATTCAAATTACCTTGTGTTTGCTGCAGAGAGACTGCACACAGACAATTAACGCAGATCAGCTGATGCATGGTAACTTGTTCCCACAATGTAATTTGTTTAGAGGCTTATGACTTAGACACGCATTAGTGTGATATCAATATTTATTATCCTTATTATTAAACAACAGCCTTGAGCCATGGCTTTCAATCCCAGTGTTTTCTCCCTCAGCGAAAGTGCCGTGAATTGAGGCATTCTCTACAAAGCGCTCCTTTGCGCTGGTTATCAGGATATTTTCACAAGTGACTGGCTTTTGGACACATCAAAGCTCGACAGCTCTTCCCAGTTGCTCTCAATGGGCCAGAAGGCTGCTCTGAGCTTCAGTACCTCTTGCTTACTACGGCAGGATTTTGCCCCTGGAGCAATCTGAATGATTGTTTTGGACACACAAAAATAAAAAAATCCCAATGTACTGTAAACGTCCGAGGGATGTCAGTGAAACTTCAATACAGCCCCAGAGTAAAGACACCATTTGGGAACTGGTATCTCTTTAGGACAAAAGAAAAGACAGTTTAAATAATAATATGTACTTGGAGGCAAAAAATGCCACCTTGAATAGCCCAGCTCTGTGACACCCTTCAGACTCCAGGCTGAATAAACACTTCCTGGTGTTTCTGGGGTGAGATTTCCAAAGAAGGCCACAGCATACAGCAATGAAGTGTTAACAAATCAAAATAGACTCTATGGGGGGGGTCTCTTATTTTCCTCCCACATTCTGTACTGTACTGGGCCTGCTAAGTTAGGACTGCTTACCATAAAGAGATCAGGTAAACTCTCTCCGCTGCAAAGAGCACAGCCAGGTACCTGCCTGTGGTTTGGGTGGAGGACAACAAAACTGAGGAGAAAAATAGCATCTGGATTGGCTGTTGCCTATGTGACTGACAGACAAAGATCCACAATCATGACTGCTGTGTCTTGACCGTGGCGTGGGGGGGGAATACTATAGCAGACATAACACACATTATTTTAAATAGTCCATGAAAAGGAAAAGAAGCACATATATAGGAGCAGCCCATCAGAGCAAGTCATTAGCTAGGAACTGTCAACAGAGAAAGAAAACAGACTGCATCTTGAGAACAACAGAAACCATTAAGGAGAGATGGAATGATTTGTGGAGATGGGATTAAGAACAAAACTAAACAACAACAGTTTGACATAGCAACAGCTCCAAGGGAAAGACAAAACAATAACCAACTTCTATGCATAAATTCTATTTAAAATATTTTCAACCTCTTAATGGCACTTACGCTGGACTATAAATAAAAGAATAGCTTCAATTTTCTACCAGAATGCCGTTAAACTAATGTGTAAGTATTCAGCAACAGAGCACAGGACTGTTTGATTGTGCTTCCTTGATTTAATTTCTGGGCTAGAGATGCACCTGATCCCTTGGCTGAAATTTTTATTCTAAATGCATCCAAACGTTTTTCTTAAGAAGAAAAACTTTCAGCAGTCTCCTCTGATTTATCCTACTACCACCACACAGTTAAGGAGTGAAGTTGTAAGCAAGCTGACAGAAAAGAGTGGAATTAGACTGAACATAGCCATCAGCTAATCAAATGGCACAGAGCAGAAAAACAGACCAAGAAGCACCATAGTTTAGTCCAGAAATGATTTTCTGTGTGGCACATGCTCACTTACACCTTGACCTTTGCTCTATGTGTTTGCAACTATTTAAAACAATCAACAAGGTTTCAATAACAATTGCATACCACTTAAAAGGTTTTAAAAAGAAAGAACGTCAGGTAACAAAAGAAATTAAGTGCCAGGGAAAATATTAAGGGCTTCCCGGTAAAGTATTAAAAAAAATAAATATACAGTTAGTACCCTACCGTACCGAGAAATGAGAGAAGGCTTTTCTCATCTTCTGTGCTGCTATCCAGCCATTCTGCCACATCCCCAGGAGAAAGAAGACTCATTCTCCAGCCAGAAAACTTTTCCATACAGAAAACAAGAAGTGAATGAAGCAGAGTATGAAGGGTGGGGAGGAGCTGATGGTCTTGGGATTCCAGTACTCCAGTTGTTGTCTACACTGACAACATGCGAGCGTGATCTTGCCCTGTTTTCTCAACCCTATGTCTGACAGCCCGTACTGACAAAGCAGGCATGGGTGGGAGCTGTTAGTGGGATACTTGTTGTCCCTTCGTGTCAGGTTTCAGTCCAAGCAGGAACAGAAAGGCAGCAAAAAATGGGGAGCAGGGGAAACTGAGATTTTCAAATCCAAAAGAGGCAGCAGGTTATGACAGAATCAGTTTAAGTAAAAAGAAGAAATAGGACTCAGTCCTGAAGAAGCTCCAATAAGTCAGCACAATAGCTCATCAGCTAAGTGTCATATAGCCCTATCATTCCTTACAGTGTTGGCTTTGTTTGTAGTCTCAGGTATTATGCTTTATGCTAAAAGAAAACCCAGCAAGCTTAGAGGCAATTTAAACACCCTCCCCACTACTGAAGAGCCTGCATTCCCCTGTTTACAAGCCCCTTCCTGCTCCAGCTATTAGAACAGCATCCCAGCCTTTCTTACAATGAATTTGCTCATGCAATGGCAGGTTGATCAATCTGTGAATAGGAAGCTCCCCCCCCTTCCCCTCCTCCTCCTGTATGGCGGCAGCATTGATCGGCAATAATGGAATCTGCTCAACTGCCAACAGCAGCATTAGAGAGAGGGGGACTGCTCCTCTTCCTCAGCGCGAAGCACAGTCACAGCCCCACCGGGCATCAGCCTCGACTGCAACAGGGCAACCGAGACAGAGGTAAGGAGAGAGGGGTGTTCTTGGGGGTTTGAAGAAGTCATCAACGCTAACGGTGGGTTATTTATTTCAGATACACACATAAAAGATAAATGGGAAATAATTCTGCTCTGTCTAGACAGCGAGCTTGCTCTGCACAGCCTCGCAAGGAAGCCTTGTCATTGTGACTTTATGAAGGGTCACATTTAATTGTACAGGATTTATAGCATATGATTTGTTCTACACAAAAGAGCATTTTACAGGTTTACACATGCATGAGCAGAGCTGAATCCTGGTAAGTGAGGGACTCCTGGGCCCCACAAATCAAAATTGCCTTTGTCCTCAGGGGATGGAGCTGATGCTCTGATCAAACTGCACTCTTTAAAGAGACAGCTGCCTTTTGTTCACCATTTTCTGAACGTGCCTTTATTTTAAATAATTTATACAGTTGCCAATCCCTATTACAAACTAAGACACTTGCTGACCACTGACTAAAACCCAAGCTGAAGCAGCCACAACAAAAAGCCATTAGATCAGCAAAGCAAAGAATTAGATACCAACCAGCAAATGAAGGAAAAAAGAGCTATCAAGCCCCAGCAGGGAAGAAAATTCCAATTACTAAGACAAACTGTAGCTAGCATTGTTTGTGCAGGACAGATATTTTCATAAAACACCTGTCAAGCAGGTCAGATGCTACACCGAATTCACAATTAATGAGGGAACACGGGACAGGAGTGAGATACCACAGCAGCACGGAAGACTTATCCAAGCAGTCCTCCTGTCCACACTGAAAAAAGTGCAAGCCTCCACCCCACTATGAACAGAGGGATAAAAAACCTGACACATTTCCTACGTAATATAAAATCCAATTAAAGACAGACATCAGGTATATTTCCCACCTATGCAAAAAATATCTCATATTTTTTTACAAAAATGAGCTTTTCTAACAAATTCTACTCCTACTGTGTGGGAGATCACATTTTGTCCAACTTTCACATGTAGAATTTTCTTTGAGTTAAGACTGTGAAAACTGATGACATAGATCTACTTGCAATGAGAATGGAATTTAAAAAAAAACAAACCCCACAGAAAAAGGTTTAGATAGATATTTTCTTCTACCTGATTGGCCAATATGAAACAAAAATTTCACCTCCTTCCTTAGTTTTCTGCGAAACAAATACTGTGTCACAACCACTTGACTGTCCTTCCATTAAAAAACAGTTGAATTTGCAATATTAACTAATAAATCCATAAATAATAGATTCTAGAGGAAACACAGTGAAGAGTATTGATTTCCCATAAATGCTTACCAGTTTTGCAACTTTTCTAGGAGTACAGCTTGTGTACAGATCCTGTTTTCCTCCCTAGCTGCCTCATCTTGTATTGTAATTTATCTTCATTCATCCCTTTCAATGTTTTATAACGTTCATGATAACAGGAGAGGTATATTAAATATCAAACATGAAACTGGCTAATTGGAGTATTTTAAAATACAGGAACATTAAAACCTTTGTAAAAAATAGGGGCAGAACTGAAAAAAGCTTCAGCCAGGAGGATGTAACTAGGAACAGAAAGGGCATTAAAGTTTATCATATGCATACCTCTCCTATGTATTAACCTTCCTGGGGCAACACAAAGAGTGGAACAAAACCTGCTAAGTACTTCCCTACTATTTATCTCCTTTTTGTGTGGTTTAACAGGTCACACTATCAGGCAGAAAGACTATCTGCAATGGACTGTCAGATACACATCAGAACAAAAGCATGAGTTGAAAAGTCCTTGTAAAAATAAGTCATGAACACCCTCCCATTAGAAATCCAGGAAATGTAAAGCGATAGATAGATGTAGAACCACTGACATCAAGAAATGCCAAAGCCATCAAATCTAAAAGTAGAAATAATGATTACAACCATCCAATCTGACTTGAAACACCTTTACAACATCACCCAGTGATTCTCATCCATTCATTACATTATTTCTAGTTGAACAAAGACACATCTTTCAGAAAAAAGGACATCTGATGTAACAGGACATCTGAGTGTAAACAGATGCTGCAAAGACAGGAAGAGCCAGCCTGCTCCCTGGGTAAGCTGTTCCAGTGGTTAACTCCACTCATGCTTAGCAATTTGCTCCTTAGTTCCAAGAATAAATCTATCCAGCCTCACCTCTCAATCACTGGGCACACATTAACATCTGTATGCTTTGAGAGTCCTCATTATCAAACTCTGGGAGCAGAAATGCCCCCCATGGTTACCACCTTTGAATACCTAGTTTCAAACAATAGCTTCAAAAGTATCTTCAAACTCCTCTGTAGCACTGACTTCAATTTTAAAACCTTTTGCTGTGCAAGAAAACCAGAGCCTAAACTTGCTCCACAGTTGCAAGAGGGATGTTGTGCAGGTCTCCCTCTCAAGCTTGCCACAGGCAGAAAAACCACTGTGAATAGCTTCTCAAATTTGTCTTCCTCCACCTTAAAAGCAGGTCTTGTGCTCTAGAGCTTGCCAAAAGCTTGCCAAAAGCCTTGTCCAAATTTTCCAGGACAGCCACTTTTTGAGATAAGCTGCAAATGAGCATGAGAGCAATATTCAAAACCTGTCTTAATTTCAGTTACAAGACCTACCTACACCAGAAAAAAGTTTGTGGAAGCAATACAAATACAGATACAAATTGCTCTATTGACTGGAGTGGAAGTACACAAAATGTGAAAAAACAGAAAAGGTGGGAGAGAACAGCAAAGTGGTGATAAAAAAAGCCAAAAACCAGGGGCAAGAAGCAGCTCATCTCTTGTCTTTATAGACTGCTGTTTTCCAGAGTTAGCAGTGGTAGCTGTACAGAATTGCAGGTGAAAACACGAGAAAACTCCTTCAAAGTGTTGGGGTTCATATCTCTCACCCATGAGTTCCAAAAGCAGATGAGGCCACGAGGCTGAAAATTAACCATGCTTTGGAACCTCTTATATAAATGAATCATTTCAAACCTATATACATCCCCAGCTGGTAATTCTCTGCATTACCATCAGCAAGTGAGCTTCTGCTTCTTTCTGCACTTGTCAGAAATGTCACCCTCCTACAGCTCTGATTTTGAGACCTAGGAAGCTAAGCAGCTTTGCCACCCTGCAGACTTAAAAATTAGCATTCTTGATAAGTGAAAATACACAGAGGCATGAGGGCTCAGGTTTGTCTACAGGAATTTTAGTAAATGATAATTCATAATATATGCAAATAATAGAGCACAGATGCCTTCTGATGCAGATGGTTTGTAAGCACAAAGTTGCGGTAGTATTATAAATCATGTATTAATGTTCCCTGCATGAGGCACTTACAAGAAGAGGAAAAATGGATCTTACTTGCGCTAGGGACAGACTCTGACGGACTGATTGATGAATATTGCTATAGTCAGTGGATGATGTCTTCACAGCAATAGACATCAGACACTGAACACCTCAAGTCATTCTTATTAAAATGTTTTACAGTTAATTTAGAAGCGAATAAAGACAGGATATTTGTGCACTTGAAAAATTAAATGCTCTGTTCAGAACAGGGAAACAGTGGGCTGGAGAGGGCAGTTTTTTTCACAAAAGTCAGGCAGACAGAGACATATCAAACAGCTTGCTGAGGCTGTAGCACTAGTTAGTCCTCAAGAAACAACAAACATCCGCTTCTCCTGGATCAATGTCATATGTACCAGACAAAACTGCTCACCTCTATACCTGTCCACTAGGAAATAAGGAAGTTATCCAAGTCATTCTGCCCAAGAAAAATGCAAAGCACTAATAAGTTTCCTATACTATCCCATGCCATAGCATGGAACAAGCAAGACAGCTTGAAAATTCCCAGACATCTAAAATTGCCCATTCTATATGCAAAAGGCAGTGTTTCCTGCATTAAATAACTTAAACATTTATCTATAATGAAAGTAATTTTGTTTTGAGAAAAAGTATTACAATAGAACAGCCTTCTAACCACGTACACAGAAAGTCCTTTTTATTAAAAAAAAAAAAAAAGGATGGAAGATTGATGGGACACTCAGGTCACTCTTCAAGCCAGTCCATTCTGTTGTGGAAAGTGAAACTATGCTGCTGAAGTACCAGCCCACACATACACATTATCATCCAGTATTTTATCCTTTCCGATTGCTTAATGAAGTGATTTTAGCATGGTCAGTGATCTTTCACACTCACCCTCAACAGCTCTCATCCGGCCGAAGATGACAACCTCTACACACTACAGCACTGATGCAATATTATCTTTTACCAGGGTAATAACTCCCTTCACTTTTCAGAGTGAATACCTATATCCTTCCAAACCCAGCTGATATCAGATGCTAACCTAGCGGTTACTCAGGAGGGAGGCAGAGCAGTGAGGAATCCAGGGGCAGCAAAAACTGTGCCTGCTGACAGCCTGTAAAGATAAATAGGGACAGAAAGGCTCAAAATGAAGGTGAGAAAAACAACAAACCTTGAAGTTCTCCAGTGTATAATAATACAGGCAAGAGCTCCCTTGTACAGGTGACATTTTAAATAATGTCAGGGAGCTATTTCCACATTTAGCTTTGACGGGATATTGAGGACAAGCAGGTCAGCAACTGAAATGGAAGTTTAAACTAAACCTGAAGGGACTAGCCTTTATAAAGCTCTCCCAAGGGCACTGATCCTCCCTAGCAAAATCCCCTGGCCTTTTGGCTGGCTACTCATACTTCACCTCTACAGAAACCAAGCAGCAAGTCCCTACCACAAACACATAAAAAATGGCTAAATCTGTAAGTTTAGTCATGGGCCTCTCAGACAAAATTCACTTAAGTCAGCTTACTTGGACACAAAGAATGACACCTACCAGCATAGACGTTGTCTTATGCTTCCCTTGCAATACAAAGATATATCTAACTGCTTATATGAATGGAATCAATGTTTCCAAACCTTTTCCAGAAGAGCAAGCTATGTCTTAAGAGGTCTCCCATTACGTTGTGTATCCTTGATGCATATGAAGTATTTTGAGTACACACAATATCTTAGGATTGTAGACATGCTTTTCAGGTTAAATAAAAAAAAAAAATGCTGTCAGGAGCCTATGAAGCTACTTGCTAAGGAGCTGAATTTTAAACTACTTCTAAAACAAATCTTCAATTATTCCATAATATTTTCCTTCTGAACATTCTAAACCAATATAAACAAAATGGCTTTTTAAGAAGGAAGCCTGCCCCAGTTCCCTCTCTAGATCCAAGTGTTGTGTTTTCCTGGCAAAACTGATGCAAGGCTGCAGATGAATCCTTCATGCTGCTGGCTGTACCCACCCACAAAACAGTTTTGCTGAGTCTAAGACTATACGCACCCCTATACGTTTTTTCTTCCAGGTTGTATTGATCAAGAGATACTTGAGGAGAGCAGGAAAACTGGAAGTAAAACCATCAGCTCAACATGCACAGAGTGAGACATGTGCCTGCAACCCACATCATAGAGAATGTCCAGCTTTGCATAAGGAAAGAAACGTGGCTCTATCTAGAGGCCAAAGAGGTAAACACAGATGGAACCATCACGCTGCTCACATCCAGCAAGAAAGATGCAGTCTTCAATGTTCTTTTAAAAAATTACTGTAATTGAAGAATAGGCAAATTACAGTCATTTTGGTTCTTGGGCATGTTAACTCTAAGTAAGCCAGCTCCAAAAATCAGAAGAACTAGCAACAGAAAAAATTTACAACTATAGGTCAAAACAGCCTGTTTATTGTTGCCCACTTTCCCATGAAAAAGCACTTTGCCCATTGGCGACCTAACCAGAAGCACTACGAGCTCTGACACAAGTATTTCTGCTGGGGAGACCTGCTGGATTTTCAAAGCTTCACTGATGAAGCAACCATGGGGTTTTTTTTCTCCACACCGAGTTTGTTACATTTCTGCACTCAGTCAGGTATCCTCAGTACAGCCAAGGGATCTGGCTAAGTTACACTATTTGCAGTATGGTAGTTTGTAAGTATCTACTAATGACTACTCTAAAAACATTAAGCTAATTTAATTCCAAGTTATGACCATGACATTGTTTACAGAGTCGTCCACTCTGGAGTGCCTTCCCAAACTGTGAACCATATGCCTCATGTAAACAGACATCTTGTATTAAAGTATGAATACATCCAGCTACATATTTAACGAGCATTATGTAAAGACTATTTAATCTCTGATGTTGGTATTCACATGATGACTTTTTTCCCAAGAATGTGTTCACGAAGAATACCTTCTATATTCTTTCCCTCCAACTAAAAACACTGAGTGTTCAAAACAAAAAGCAGACTGAAAATATCCTGGAAACATGGAGCTGTGAACAACAAACCACACCCCCTACCCCAACCTCACTTTCCCAGATCTGTAAAGCACAAAGGTTGATATGGAAGCCCTTGCTCAGTAACACCAGGAAAGTGACAGCTGCAAAAGAATCGAGACTCAATCACTTCAATGTAAAAAAGGATTTCTGAGCTAGCACCTTCACTAGAAATGTTATGTTAGTTCTGAAGTTATTTAGTATTAGAAAAGCTACTTTAATGCTAAGACTGTAAGAAAAATGAATATGCCCCAAGAGGTGCCAAACTTTGAAGAATGGATGAAAAACATGAAAAAGATCAACATTCTGGGTCTGATTCCCTGACCTCTGAGCCCAGTTATTTCACCTGCTTCACACATCTAAAGAGGCAGCTCAGAAAGCCAGGAGCTCTTCCACCTTTCAAAGTAATATGAAAGAAGAATAGCGAGTGATTTTGTGAGCTTAGATACCATGAGGACTGAAATTGCCACTATAATATCAGCATGACACTTTTTCTGAACAAGAATTACAAGAAATACAAACTTCAACTATAAGTACAGCTTAGCCACAACCAAGACAAAAGATAAGAAGAAAGAACATTAATTTTGTAGAGCTACTGGAAGGAAAATAGTAAAAACCAAATACAAATATTTAGTGACGAAGCAAAAAGAACAATCCAGGAGCACATCCTGCTTCCTTCTACCCCCTAGACTTATCTAGAAAAATCAACGTTTCCAAGCAAGGAAGCTTTGCTGGCTGTACTTCCAAGTCTCCCAGGTATTAAGAACAAGAAAAAAAAAACAAGTAACTGGGCAGAAAGCACACAGCAGACAGGCAGTAAGCTCAGGCACTTCCTCCTCCCTGCCATGTCCCTAAAGGCACAAGCCTTGCTTAAGCAGTTCAGGTACAGCACCACTGCTGTTACAGATGAGCTTAAAGGCCGTTCAGATTTTATCTGTTCTAAACCATTATAAAGGAGCTTTATTAGAAAGACAGATATGGAGAAGCATGTAACATATGATGGATTTATCAGAAATTATATTGGAACACTGTGGAAAAAGTAGCTTTTAAATAATTCTTCCCAGGGCTTGTAATGGAAAGGACAGGGACAGGCAAAGCAGCCAGGCCGGCAATCTGACAGGTTATTACTATCCTTGAAAACTCACCCACTTGATCCTTTGCGCTTCAAGATGCTGATGTGCTATGAATTGTCAAAAAGAGCAATCAAGCAGGCTGTTTTTGGGGGAAAGGGGATGCCTTGCACTAAGCTTCCTCCAAGCTGCTGTTGGGACAGCAAAGCACATCCCCACGAATGCAGCTGCAGCCAAACATGGAAAAGGAAAACAATTTTTCCCACTCACCCTGCAGACCACATAGTTTGTACAACTCACGTCTTCACAAGTGCTGAATTTTGCCTGAATTCAGAAAAACAAAATGCAAGTGAAAATAATAGATTAAGACAGTTTTGTTGGAATACTACCATCACTCATGTGGGTCTCTACTATGACTCTCTGACCTACTGGTTTTTCTTGGGTTTATTTGTAACCAGAGCACAGAAACAGCCAGGAATGATTTTTCTTATTTAGACTAAGTTATTCGGATGACATCTTCAACAAGCAAAGAAATGAAAGAACAACTTACTGAGGGATGGTTTTGGGTGGTGGTTGGTTTGGGGTTTTTTTCAGTCTTCTGTGACTAGATATGTTCACATAGATAATAGAGAACTACAATTTTGAGAAAAATAGTTTCAGATGAGGGAGAACTAAATATCTTATCATTCAGTCTGCAACTTTCTGGTGCCATCAGAATGTGAAAGACCCACACAGATGGCTCCAGAGTATTTTGGGAAGCAACGCAGCATGATCAATATATGATATTCTACTGATGATACGAATTCTGAAGTTTCTGGTCAGATCACGCAGGAAGTGCCACATCATCCCATCAACTTAAGCATTATTTATCCTCTTCCTGCAAGGTCTAGTACAATGCAACAGCTTTATATAGCACTCTTACAACAAGTTCAACTTGCTTGTTTTCAGCACAGACTAAGTACCAGCCATTCTTGCAGAGCAAGGTTGAGGATGCTGTGCCAATAGGGAGCTTTACTCCACCCTGAGGTCACTGCTCGCTCCCTTGATATGTCAAGAAACCGCAGCTTTGCCGACATCACCAAGTGGGTGTTGAACTCTCCTTGATTGGCACAGACAAAAAAAAAAAGAGACTGATTTACAATAACCTGCACTTCTAACCCCAGATCATGAGACAGATCACCACCAAAAAACTGTTAGTGTCTAGGATCCTGAAAGCACACAGCTTGCACTTACCAGGCAGGCAGCAGAAAAGCAGGAGCATTCTGGAGAATGTGTGTTTATGACCAGCAATATGATTTCCAACCCCTGCCTATGAATCATGTGGTCTCCCTCCCTCTTTCTACTCTGTTACACCTGTGTTTATAGGAATATGATGTTAATCTCTGTGTAAGCATCAAAATAAAGCAACTGCCAAAGCCCAAGGCCTTCCCAAACACTAGAGATCTGTACAAGAAAGGCAGTACATGGAGGGTTTTTTTAAATTTGTTTCCAAATTAGGGACCAAATTTAGTGGTGAAGCAAGGAAACACAGTGAGGTATGGGATTGTATAGTTTAGGGAATTTTTACAAGGACATACTGAGTCCTCCATCTTGTGGACAAGGGCTTAATTTATTACTGACTATATATCTTAAAGATTTGTGTTGGACACTCTGGCAAGAGTTCCCCTGGAGAAATATATCTGACATCCTAGTCACCTTAGGGGATACCAAGACTGGGTTTTAAGAGCATGAATACTGTGAAAGCTGCTGTTGGAATTATGCTGTATTTTGTACATTTGTCATTTTTCCTGTAGCCATCACCCCTGGAATCAAACATGGAGACAATTACAGCCTCTTCTCTTAGAAAAAGGACCTGGCTTTCACAGTTTGATGGCAACTGAGCTTGAAAATCTGACTGAAGCCCACTCCAAAAAGGATCAAAACAAGCAGGAAAATGAACTAAAAAAAAAAAAATCAATAAATTTCAATCTTCTCTTTTCTAAGCCAGACTTGGATTTCTGAATGCTTGCGGTTGGCGCCTTTGCTGAAGATTGCCCAGAGGCTTACTCTCAGCACATGTGTCAGCAGAGCTGCTTCACATCTCGGGCAGGCATCCACATCCCAACATTGCCCCCCTGAAGTCCCTGCCAAGCACGCTGCAGGTGCAAGAGATGAAAAATGCAATGCTGTGTGTCACCACGGTAGATCCACGGCCTAAGGAGCAGCACCATTCTGCTGTGGAAGGGAACTCCACACAGACTCACTGTAACCATTTGTAGCTGTCATCGTCTGCTCAGATAACCAGCGATTACAGGACTTTGCAAACCAATTTTTGTAGTTGTGTTTACCATGGCACTATTTCCCATTCAATCCATAACACATATAGGTGAAGTCTGTTGACCATTTAACACGTGAAGATGATAGCGTTCAAACCATAAGCACTGACTGGAGTTGCACCATTTGCTCACTGATGACTTGAGCAGATTTCCCTCTCCCTTATTAGAAGCAGCCACCCATATATGTAGAAAATTAAATGGACGGGGATCATTAGGTCTTCCTTCTGCCATTGGCCCAGTTTCAAATCCCACCATTATTAGCTCTCCTAAAAAACATTTGCGCTGTCTGATGCCAATTAGCCAAGAAATCGAGATAAAAGGAAGTATTCCCTTGGTGGAGAATTAAAGTTTTGAAAAAGTACGTACCTCTACAGGCTGGCAAATGAATCTGCTTCTTGATGCCAATGAGCCATTTACAAATGCCGTCCATACCCTGTATTTTGCTGCATCACAGAATTCTCTGGCTTCCAATATCACATGGCTGGTGCAATACCTGCTCCCAGACATCAGAAAATGGCAAGGAGCAGGTCAAGCCTCAGTATACCAGAAAGCCCCTTCCTCTTGCTTATGTACAAATGAAGCTGATTTGTTCCCAGGAGCTTTAAAGAGCCATGACAGATCTTTCTGACAGAAGTCACCTCAAGTATTCGTTTATTCATTACAATTACACCGTTCTCCCCTCCCCACAGATTTTAGAGAGAAAGAGTGAGAGCACCCACAGAGTGCCAGATAAAGCTGGGCACAACATGAAGAATTCACGGGAATGTAAGTTGCTGCTCACGTCTCCCTTCCAGAACTCCCCAGCACTGTATTTTTAATTCACTACCCTATTAACATGTTAATTGTATGAAAAAGCTCCAAAAAGAGACAGGAAATTCTAAAGGGTACCTCCTGGTAACCACCCCAAAATCACCTAAATGAAACTTGGAAGAGACCAGGATTGTGTTGCCTTGAGCTTTTCTGATTAGTTTGCCAAAAGTTTGCTTGGTTTTTTTGTTTGTACAAAAAAAAAAAAAAGCTAAGGCAGAAGGTTTTCATTTTCTGATCATGTAATTCAAAAGCAGCTGCATAAGAACCTCATTGGTTCAGGCTGACAAAAACAGTCTCTCCAAGTTCGCAAATTAGTATTCTCCCTGGTCTACAGATGAGGAGGAGAATGACTAAGGAGGACTTCATAATCAGTACTTATTAAGGGATGTTTCCACGGTAGAAAAAAATTTAACTCAGGAGATTCCATTCCTGGTTTCCTTAGACAACATTTATTGCTTTTGTAGCTAAAGAAAAATGCTTAGCTGTATCAAAAGGCATGAAATTTAAATGCTTTCCAGCTTGCTATCACTAACAATACATTTTAAGACAAAAACTTCTAGGAAAGCAAGCAGAGTTATTAAGGCAGTGCCCTTTATATTGAAAACAAATCATCTTGTTTTAATAGGCAACCTGTAGGATTCCCTGAACTGCTTTGATTTACCATCACTTGCTTGAGGACAGGAAGCAAGGCTGGCAATATCATATGCTGAAAACATCATGCAACGCCAGCCACAAGTAAACACTGAAAAAGCCTCCCACAGTGTGCCCTTGAAGAATGATGTCTGGCCTCAGCCAGAAATCCAATGTCATATAAAAATGTACTGACTTAGGTTAGGTAAGTACAGGTTTTCAGGAGAGGGAGAAAAGTAAACCTCATGATTTAAGTAGCAATAAACTAGATTTTTAATTTCAAAAGGCAATACAAAAACTTGTTTTGCATCTTCATATCTATACTATGCTTGAATACTAACATATAATTTCTGTACTAGTGAGAAGAAAAGTACCAATAATCCACTTATCCATTCATGCCATTAAATCCATGTAAATATCTCTTTAATAACCTGCCTATAAAACTGAAATAATGAGGAAAAGAGTTGATAAGTTACATGCAACAGGGAAAAAAACCCTTAAAGTTTCTCACTGCTTTAAATCCAGTTACTTTAAAATACCTATGTGCCTCCTACCCCCAGTCCTGCCTCACTGGAAATATTGCTGCAATCCAGTCCCCTATTTGCATGGCCCATGTCAGGAGGGATCTCTCTCACCTGTGAACTGCATTCTGTGGTAATCTTAATACCTCTACCATGGTCCACGCCAAGCAGAAAGCCAGCGCAGGCTCCGCGCACTTCTCTCCCGCGCTCGGCTTTCTCTGCCTCAGACGGTTTGGAATGCAGAAAAGCCAGAGCCCAAGCCTGTCGAGCGCAAGGGTCTATTCAGCTCCTTGGCTCGAGCTGAACAATAGCCGCCCTTCGGTCGGTCGCTCGCCGTGCTCCATTTCGCAGCGCAGGGGATGGGATGCATGCCGACTTCCCCACAAACAGCGACATGAGCTACCCAGGAAGGGCAGACGCTTTATTTTTCCTGTCCCAAGGGAGGGTGGGTGAGCTGAGAGACAGGGCAGGCGCTCAGGGTGGGGTGGAAGGGGGTGTGGGCAGGAGGAGACTCCTGCTAAGCAAAAACACGGCCGGTGCTGGGAAAACTCAGAGATTTCAAGTAGCTGACTCCAAGTCTAAAGTCAGCTACAAGGAAACTTAAGAGGCTGGTATTGCTGCATACACTATCTGGACTACAAGAAGCCAAGATGAAAACATCGTTTTGTCAGCTGAACAGGGAGCTACGTCTGAGTGCGTCTAACACAACTGCCCTTTACTTGAATATGTTACCCCACTTTGAATGTTTCTACAGCTTAGGAAATACACAGTACAAAAAAAGCCCTGGAGAGACACTTAAACAATGAACTTTCCCCCCCTCTCTTTGTTTCTTGCACTAACTTTTTTTTTTCCTTCAAATTCAATCTAAGAACTATGGCTTTGAAAGTGAAATGGTGAAGTCTGATACCAAAAGCCTTTTCCTGACCTCTGCACTTTTTTATTTCAAAAGTGTGGAGAGCTGAACTTCCAGGTAGAGCATTGTTTTAAAATAAAAAGACAAAAGCTACTCTTTAAGGCACGGAAACAAAAAACCTACACAGTTTGGCTACTGCTGCCATCATAACATCCCTTATGCATTACAATGTCCCTGCTGAGAATGGTGTGTTGAGTTGGATCAGTTTAAAAGCCCACGGTTTGCTTCCCAGCAGATCCCACTTGCCAGTCGGGGACCAGAGCAGACAAGCACACACACAAGAGGAATGCAAAGTTGTTCAGCCTGTTGCTGAATGGAAGAGCTACGAGGCTGCACACTCACTCCTACCTTCTGCAGCCCTTGAGTGAGTGTGTATTTGGTCCAGGAGGGTCTGAACATACCTATTTTGGTCTAATTTTGCCACTGGTTTGCAACACAATATTCTCGATTCAGCACTTTTCTCCACTAACACTACCCATCTCCTTTTTTCTTGCTGGATTACTTAAGATGAGCTTCTGTAGGTTCTCTTAAACAACCATCTTCTACACCCTCATGGTGTTTTCCCTGGAAGAAACAGTAACTTCAGTCACTCCCTGCCAAGGCTCACGTGAGAAATCCGCATGAAAAGTAGAGCTCAGCCCTTGGGAAAGAAACATGTTGAATGTGTGCTTAAACAATACTGCCTGCAAAATAAATCATAGAAAATTGTAATTGCTCCCTTGCCCTTTAAAGCCGATCACTATACTACACCCAAACACCCTGTCACTAACAGCAGTATAACAAAATAAGCAGTCCTTCTAAAAGACAAATTGGTTTGACCTGCTGCTTAGAAATGCCTAATTACCGGAAACATCAGGGCAAAAATGGTCTCATGATCTCAGTTGAGCCAGGTTCTGCAAAAAAAGCAGTAATGGCTTACAAGTGACTGCAATCGCCTCTCTCTCACCACCCTTGTGCCGCAAAAAAACCCCCCAAATACTGTGGTAATTATATAGAACACTTCATTCCAGAGCACCGTACCAACTACATTTGCAGCACCCAGAAAAGCATCTCTCTGGAGGGTGGAGCAACATCAGACAATTCATGTACACCACAGAGCATGATAGAAAAGATGGAAAAATTAAGGACTTGGACATTAAAGTTAGTCTGTACAGGTCTTCAAAGAGTTCTAGTGCTTTTATGGGCAAATTCTGCCTTTTTCTTTCTTTCTTTCTTTTTAAGTTTATCTCATTGCATTTCTGGGTTTTATTTCCATTTTGTTTCCACTTGCTTTTTCATCTCACATCATTTACAAATCCTCTGTTTTTAAGTCATGTTCAAACAGAGGGATTCAAACTTTGGGTCCAGCTCTGAAATAAGGCCATAATCTGCCTATTTCTTCCAAAGAAACCATTTTTAGTGATGTGGGACAGTTCAGTCCCGGTACCTATTTTTGTCAACCCCAAAACTTGCTGTACTGTCCTCAAAATAAGATTTCTGAAATGCTGAAGGAGCTGTCAGCTCAAGGGATTACACTTGCTGAGGACTTAGGAAAAGACAGTGAACTAGGAAGATATATATATAAAAAAAAAAATGGGGAAAAAAGGCAAATCATAAAGTACTTTGAAGTGTTCAGTTTCAGGAATTTGAAATTCAATTTGCGAAGCCTCTGAGTAAAAGTTGTTTCTAAAAGACTGTGATGCTGAATAAAAGAGCCCTGTGATAATATTACCCCATAGCTTTTGTTCAAATAACCAATCTTCTGGCAAACCTAAGATTCTACTTCTCTTAAAAAAAAGGCCTGTTGGATTGGAAGAAGAGGAGGTTGCCTCCCAGTATCTCGAGGAAAATGTCAGTGCAATGAATTAACCAGTTCCTGGCCAGCTCTGCTGCCTCTGTTCATACCCAGCATGTTTACAGCTTCTGACTCTGGAGGAGGCTGCTGAGGAAACCTATTAGCAGAGCAGAAGCACTAGAGCAGAATAGATAAAAAGAAAATCAAGAGTTGGACCTTTTTTAAAAAATAATCCAAATTTTAAATGTAAATCCATTTCTTTTAACATAAATAAATTATAATTAAAAGAGAGATGTTGACTACCATCTATTTTCCTATGATCCATCTAAACTACTTCAAACGAGGAATACATACAGGGATGTTTAGCTTGCAGAAGATTCTTTAAATGACAAATTGTGCAGGGAGAGAACCTACTAGAAAAAGTAAACATTCTCTGTATATTATGGATTAATTTATCTAAAAAACCAGTTGCCTCTATTCAGCAAAGTTTCTCCTATTTAAGTCTGATGCAAAGGACCCAGAAATTAATTTACAAACTAAGAAACATCATTGGGTTTTCTAACATCTTAGAACACTGATAACCTGAATAAATTCATATTATTGTAATATATGATGAGTGTAGCTTCCTTTATGAGGAAAAAGTGCTGAATTCAGCTCATAAGCCTGTAATGATCACGTGACCACCAAGAACACAGAGATTTTCTCCCCATCCTGTTGAGGAGCGGCGTGAGAGTGGCTGGGTGGACAACCAGCAGCTGGGCAAGGGTAACTCACCACCACATGATTTACCAGGAGCAGGAATAAAACATCTCGTCCAAAATTCAGACTCTCTGAAATCCAACCAAAACCACTCCTTAAGTTCTTCCTGTTTTCTCCTGGGTGGAATAGTTAACACCTTGCCTTCACTGTCAAAGCAAGACCAGAACACTGATCCCACAATGCCATTGCAGGAGGGTTGGAACTACATGATCTTTGAGGTCCCTTCTAACTCAAACCATTCTATGATTCTAAAAAGCCTCTGGAGGCTCCATTTGGATTTCCCAGCCTTTAGACCAGCAACTCCCAACACCACCTGCAAGCAAAGGGTAATGAAGTTGACTGCGAAAGCAAAGGACTTGTTATTTGCATAGCTCTGGTAGCTTTGGAGCAGCAAGGTTGGTGACCACTGCTCTAGGCTTTCCTGCTACTATTTTAGTCCATCCACACCACATAATGGTGGGAAAAGATCATCAGTGAGGAACAAGTGAGGTAACTGGAGCTTTCAATAGTCAGATTCTCACTTAAACTACATCTCACTTGATGGGAAAAAAAAAAAAAAAAAGGTTGCTAGTAAAGAAAATATTTACAGTTCCATCTCGGATAAATAAAAGCAGAAACCCCTTAAATTCTTCACTGGGTAATGCACAAGATAAAGCAGTCTCAAATATGCATCAAGAATTATTAGCTTGTAGCCAAAAGCACTTTACTGGACACCAAGTTGAATCTTAATGGACACTATTCACTGCTAGAATGCATAGTCCTCTCCATCCCCAAAGCTGCTTTTGGGAATCGGGGATTTGCCTGCGACACAGAGGTGTCTGTTAGAAGAGCTTTTGATGAACTCCAGTGGAGCTCAATAGCTCACTTTCCCTCTGTATCTTTATTATTTTTCTTTTAAGCAAACTATCTTTCTGCTCTGCTGCTGAAACATTTTTGTCTGTTTTTGCAGATAGAAATCATGGTTATAATTCTTTTCTCTTCTCATACTATGAAAGAGTAATCACTTACAAAAGAGGGAGCAAGTTAGCAAAATACCCAGTAAATGCTTGAATAAGTCTAATTTAAGACCTAAGCCACCTCATGTATTATGAACCTTTTTATTTATGCATCAATAAAAAGTAGTTCACCTACAGGAGGTGTGCCACTGCCCCAGCGAAGTGCAAATATCACACGATGGCACAGGAAACACCAAAATCTGCACTGCTTTTATTTATTTTCTAAAATCTCTACTTGTCCACTATCCAGAGGTATCATGGAGATTAATTAGCTCATGTTCACAGACTATTTTGAAGATGTAAGAATATTACTGGCTGATGGAAAACAAATCTCCTGAGGTCTTGCATGGAAAAACCTGATATATACCTGACTATGGATTTTTTGCCCCATTATAGCTTCCTTAGCAAGTTCTGCCATCCTCAACCAGAACTAATTATAAGAAAAGAAAATCCCCGAAACTCTGCATCCTAGGGCAGCAGTGACAAAACGTTCTTCAGTGCTTCTCATGCAGACGTACGAAAGCATTTCACTGAATACCTTCAGAGACGTTTCAGCACAGGCAGCTCAGATGCAGAGATGAAAACATGCCAAAGGCCACAACAATCACCCGTACTGCCAAAGCACAAATACAAAGATTCACAGATTTTCAGCGCTCTGGAGATAAGATACAGGGCAGCTCAGCGATTATTACAGTAGAAAACCAGCTAACCCTGCTTGTCCATATTTGCTTGTTATGAGAACGTCCAACATAGCATGACATGAAGGAAGTATGGTAAGGAAAGGGGGAGGTACAAGAGAAGACAAGACTGATTCAAACTCTCCTAGAAACAACACAAAACCAAGGGAAAAAAACCCCAAAACAACAGAAGTGACAGTCTCAAGCTTGAGAAAAATAAAATAATGTGATGTTTTTACTTCTCAGCATAGTGCACTTATTTAAAACAAATCTATTTCTTTAAAGTGTCTGGAAGCATGACTTGAATGGTCCTGCAGAAGGAGTCCATGTTTTCCCCACTGTCTGTACAGGCTTGTTCATCAAATATTGTGTGTATATTTTCCTTGGTTTGAAGTCTGGACTGTAAAAAGATTTCAGAAACACATGAATGCTACAGAAGTGGATGAACTTGTAACATCATGTATGTATAGCTTGCAGGAGACAGGAACTTAAGGCCATGCCTAGGATAGAAAAATGTGCAACCCTAGTGAAATAGCTTTCCAAAGAGAGGCTGCCTTGGCCGCCACGCACAAAGACATACCAGAAGTAGTTCAAGTAACAGTAGCTGTAAGAATGTGAGGACACAGACTCCAGCAGTGGCCGAAGTGGGCAGGAGCACAAGCCCTCTGAAAATCTTGCACCGCCCTTGTTCACATCTCTGCTGCCTTGACTCCATTCTTACTGTAAGTGCCCTGGCTAGATCAAAGCTAAGACAGAGAGCAGCTTCATGTTACACCCAAGCCACTGTAACTCCAGGCTGCTGCTGGGGGGGAGCGCAGAACTGGAAACAATTTTGCTCTCCTCCTGTCCTTAAGCAACACACTCCCACCATCTCCTTTGTGTTGGAGCCACCGCATGGCTGCAGGGCTATTTGGAACATCTACCAGATCAGCTTCAGAGATAACCCATCAACACAACATGTATGTGAACGTGATTTCACTGTGTGAAGTCAAATCGATTCACCTGGCAGGCACGTGATAGAACCGGTACTGAGGAGGGTGGTAAAGCAGGAAGATAACAGTGCAGACATCCCTGTGCAGTGTAGAGAGCTTTGTACATTTAATTTAGAATCATAAAATCTTTTGGGTTTCACACAAACTTCAAACTAGATGTACTCAATCCAATTTCATAAATATTTGCATTGTCGAGTATCAATTTATGCTAAAGTAATAAACTGATCAGTGACTGTTCTGTAGCAAAACTCTGCAATACCAAAGTCTGAACAAGATTTAATTAAATCAACATTTTTAAATTTAGTTCAACAGTTCAAATTAACTCTAAGACTTCAGATAAGGAAATTGAGGCTGTAGGAAGGGTAATTTTCCATTAAGTGTTAAGCCGGTTGCTACTGAAGGAAAAAAGGCAAGCATATATGGTTGGGTGAAGTGTAATTACTTTTTGCCACAAGATCAAACAACTATAAAAGAGAACCTACAAAATTTAACAATCCCCAGTAAGTTCACACATGATTTAAGGTAGATTTCTCTAAAGAATTTAATAAATAACTTTTCTTGTTGTTGGGAGAACTAAGGAAAATGAACATGATAGCTTCCTTCATAACAAACCGAGGTTTGGTTAGAATACTGTCCAAAAAATCTGCCCCAGATGGTCCAAGAGCTACCAGTTCTTAGCAATTACCACATTGCATAACACACTCTACCTATAAAGTGTTCTTTATGCTCACATAACAAAATTTTAAAATCTCTAAAGTGTTTTTTTGTGTGTGCTGGAAGTAGTGAGCAGAGAAAATACATTTCCAAGGGGAGGGGGAACCCTGAAGGGATTATGTGTCAATACTAGAAAGTTTGGATTATGTGTTCATACCCCTGTTAATCTCTGCTCTAAAAAGGTTTAAGATCTAAAAAGATAAAATTTGCTTCATGACGAAACTTGGCAGATGATCTGTATCCAAGGAAATAAAGTTTCAGCAGCATTCAAAACAAAATCCTTTGGCTTTGCTTGCATTACAGAAGAAGAAGAAGAAGATAGCAGCTTGGCAATTTTCTGTATACAAACAACTCCAATTGCCCAGAGGGAATGTCACCGAGATCCAGCCATCCTGTTTGTTCCATCTAGCCTCCCTGGAGTCAGTTTTAATTTCAAGCAGAGTTGTCTAAATTCTTCATCCTTCCAAGGCAAGAAAATTGCACTGTATATAGTCCAATTTTCAGATTACTTCAGGGCTTTTCCCAAAGTTTCCTAACCTCTTTTGTGGATGCAGATGATAGCAGGACACTTCTTGCACAGTAGCTGTTTCCCTGTGTAGCCCGTTGGGTCTTTTGTGATACCCAAAAGCAGCTGTACTTCACAGGAAATTTTTAAAAAATGCAACTCACAGTTTGCATGTATTTGCATTTTGGGATAGAACATGATGGGCAAATAATGTCATCTAAAGAAAAAGTTTTAGAACTTCAGTTGATTTTGACGTAGGTATAAGTGGGGATTGTAGCTAACTAGGGGATCGTGACCCAATGCAGAAGACAGTGAAGCAAGCAAAGCATGAAGTCTTCAGCAAACTCTCGTTTCTGCTATTATGTGAGCCAAAGGCTTCAGTCAGCTCACAGCAGGCTCCCACACACAAGTTCTGGTAGCACCATCAGGTCAGGGCTAAAGTGCAGTGAAGAACAGAGCTGTGCAGCTAAACATTCTCCATCCCCACCTGCAGCCACAGAAACAGCCAGTTCTTTGGCCACCACTAAGCAGTGCCAAACCACCCAAGCGCAGAAGGTGCTTTCTGTACTCAAACCATTAGAGTATCCCCTTTCAGCTCTTGGGGACCTTTCAGTTTAGATTTTTGGTACAAAGCAAATTAAGGAAAAAAAAATAAATTGCCAAGTCACTCATAGAGGGTTGGTAATTTAAATGAAAAAGGCAACAGGCAGTAGTGCACCTAATCCTTCAGCCTCCTGGGTCTGCACAACAGATGGGAATCTCTCTCACATGTACATTTGTGCATGTATATACAAACACGCTTGTGCAAGCCCAAGTCGGGCAAACCCAAAGAGCTGCAAAAAAGTCAAGTCAGCACATCTGGATCCATCTTGCTGCCAGAGATTCTGCTATACAACACACCCTTCAATTTGAGGGCTAAACCCAAAGTCCTATTTTGCATCCCTGCCACCCATGATAGTTGACGGAAGATGGATATTTTGCAGAGAACACCACAGTGAAAAAAAAGACAATGATCTGGGGAAACTTATTTCAGCAAGACAAATCATAAATCCCTACAGTTGAGATACAAGGAGCTGTAAAGTGCATTTTTTCATGTTCACTTTCTAACAGTTATTCCTTGTAGGCAAAGTTGAGTGTGGAAGGTGAAAGGACAAGCCTCTTTTTTTAGAAGTTAGAGAAAGTCTATTATTTCAAATTCCTGCATCATCTTTACTGAATGTATAAAGATTGGTGTACTGCAGATTCTTTCATTGACTAGATCACAATCAATCTCTCCTCTTCCAAAGCAGACTGTCTCCTTCTCCTCCCCCTACAAGTAGCAACCATTTCCAGGTATTTGCAACAGGCATAAACTGAAACACAGGAAGTTCCACCTCAACATCAGGAAAACCTTCATTCCTATGAGAGTGCTGGAGTCCTGGAACAGGCTGCCCAGAGAGGTTGTGGAGTTTCCTTCTCTGGAGACATTCAAAACTCATCTGGATGCGTTCCTGTGTGGCCTGCCCCAGGTGAACCCACTTTAGCAGGTGGGTTGGACCAGACGATCTCCAGAGGTCCCTTCAACCCCTACCATGCTGGCATTCTGTGATTCATCCTAAACAGTGCACAATGATTGCAAGTATGTGGTGAGCACAGAGTAAATCTACTTATTCTTTAACCACAAAGTACTTGTTCTAACTGGAATACACAGAAAGCAAGGCTCAGCTTTGATTGTTTCAGTTGCAAACAGCCTTGCTGTAGTAACAGTGGTTATTGAAATATAACCCTAGAAATCTTTTTAGCTAATGTCTGTTCCCTCCTGCCAAGTTTTTATCTGAAGCAAGAGTACAGGCTGTGCACTTTCTCAGTACAATTGTAGGATTTTCTCGGTCCCCTCATAGTAGGGCTCAGCAGCCCCTTGCAGGAACTGCTCTAAGAGGTACATACCAGGCAGCAAGGAAACCAGCCGTCATTTAACTAATCCTCTGTTGCTCAGTCCATTTCCAAGCCTCCAGACGCAACCTTTTAAAACAGTACAGAGGCAAGATTTCTGCACAGCTAACTGGTCACCAGTGCAGTATGGATCTGGCAGCAAAACAGATTTGTGCTTCATTTTTATCACTTTCTCCCTGGATCAGAGAATTCTCTTAATTCAGTGGCATTTTTACTGAAAAAAAAATGAGCTTGAGAGAATGCAAAGAGGGTGATCTCTAAAACAAAACTCTATCAACTGTGCAACTAACCCAGAGGATTGGGAAGTTAGAAGTAATGTCTGAAGCTCAACATTCCATCTTCTCCAAATTTCAAAGTTGCACATGCAATCTGTCACAGTAGAGAAGGTATATTTTATTTAATAGCTCTAAAGTATACTTCTGAAGTTGTTTAGAAACCTAAAATCAAATTTAGCAGCCTCAGGCTTTCTGAAAAAGGTAGCGATAGCTGCAGCTGCTTTGGAACTCAGCCCTCTCACTTATGTGCTTAACTTGAGGAGATTCAGGTCTGAAAAAACCCAACTCAGGTGATTTACTACCAAGCTAGAATTCCAGATTAGATGTCCACCATGTAACAGTTGTGTGATCAGGAAAGTAAGGGTGCCTACTTCCCTATCTATTTGTATTTCAGTGCTAATCTTCCAACCAGAGCACACAGTGCAATACTGTTTTCATCAGAAGTTGTCCAGTCTCCTTCCTATATGATCACTAGGCCATGCACTTTATTGAAAGTCATAGGAACTTAGTACCTCAGCGACCTTTATCTATCTCTCAAATTCAGTATTTGTTGGCTGGGAGACACAAATTATTGGAGAAAGTCGAGGGCATAGATACAGCATCAGTTTTACTTCATTCAAATAAAAGGCTGAAAACTATCAGAGATGTCTCTGCATGAGACAAGTTACAGTCACTTCATGAGAACAGGCAGATACACACGTACTAGGAAGAGAAAGTCAAAAGGGATAGAAAGTAAAACAGAGAAGCAATGAAACACTGGTTGTAAGGAACCCCTGGTGGTTCTCTAGTCCTAATTTCCACCCAGAGCAGGGCCTTGCCAACACCTGATAAGGTCAGCTGTGGCTTGGTCCAGCAGAGCAATAAAAGCCTTGAAGGATGAAGTTTCTGCAACCTTGCTGGGCAACCTGTTAGTGCTGCACTACCCTTCTGGTGCCACACTTTCTCGTAATCTCTCAGTCTGAATCTCCCAAAAGGCAATTTGTGGCCATTCCCCCTTGCTTTATCATCTACCACTATCGAGAAGGGTTTGGCTCCATTACTGCTAACTCTTTCAAAGAGCCATAGAATATCAGATCAACCCCTTGGCCTCATTTTTTTGCCAGCCTAAACAAGCCCAGCTCTTACAGCCTCTTCTCATGGGTCACACACTCCTGAACAAAATGACCCTGGCAGACCTCTGCTGGATCACTTCCAGATTATTATCATCCTTCCTCAAGTGGTGGGCCCAACATTGGACCCAGTATTCCCAGTACGTCAGCAGCGCTGAGTACAGGGTATCAGCACAACTGCTCTTCCATTGTCATGTTAGTAGTTGCAACAGCAAGTCTTTACAGAGACATTCAGAGAACGGGAACCCATCAGGGCACAGGAGATTCCTCCCAAGGAGGAAGAAGAGATGATAACAGTAGGTTGCATGGATGCAACTGTACCAAAGGATGGGGAGAAGAGCTGCAGAGCAGAGAGGGGAGGCAGCAGCTGAGTAACAGCTATTGAGGGTCTATAGAGAAGTCTAAGGCCAGCTGGTTCTCCCAGGAAGTGAAGATGACTCTAGCACAGAAGTTTGGAAGACGAGCTAGAGAGCTGTGCAAGGGTGAATAGACATTGGCATGCAGTAGACCTGTACGTGCAGAGCTGACTGTGGAGAAGCTCCTCAAAGGTTTAAGGCTTGTTTACCCAGGTTGTCCTCAGCCTTGGAGGTTATTCTCTCCCCAGCCAAGAAACTGGAGTTATTTTCAGGGAAAAAGAAAGAAAGAAAAAAAAAATAGCAAGCTTCTCTGTGTGGTTCCAAAGACTTTTGTCAGCAACAAAGGTAGCCTAAGGAGTCTCTGCCTCCTCCCCTCTCACCTTCAGCTATTTGTTTGTACTGCGGAACCATTCCACCAGAGCTCCTCATCTACATACCATGTTAATATTGTTTAGAATAATCAGATCAGTGAAGGCAACAACCAGCAAGCACGCTGGCATTTAGTGTGGGTAGGGGGTACAAACTATGTTTTGCCATTGATTAGACCAAGTGATTGATTACAACTGAAAATTTTGCAGTCTAGTGACTCAAGGTGAGGACAAAATTAAAATCTGCAAAGAGCTCCTTCAACTCTGGCCTGCTTTCAGCAAGCTTTTCTCAAAAGCCTTCACATTCAGCAGTCATAGATGTGACTGAGAAAATATATTGTTAACTTGTTTCAACAGGTGAAGCAGTCTTCATTTTCTTCTCAGATGACTTAACCTCCAAATATAAAAATAAAATCCATTTGCATCAACATGAGCCTTTCCAAGCATCAGAGAAACTAAAATACTCTCGCCCTGATGATGCTCTTTCATATTAATTTAACAATAAATTAAAGAAAGACAAAACCAAACCCCAAAACATTTCCTCACTTTCAATCCCTCCTGGTGTTCTCACATACACAGGCAAAAAATCTCTTATTAGTGTCGTAAAGATGCACGCAGATGCCAGGATCAAAACTTTTGCTACATATTCTCCTTAACAGCTCCCATGTAGTGTGAGCAGGTGGTGAGAAGGAAGCAGAGTAAGAGAGGAGAAGTTTATTTTGGGAAAGGAAGCAATAACTGTTACTATGCTGTCAAGCAACATGAATGGTGGAAATCTGAATCATGCTTTTACTGTATGAATGGTTAATTTCAACACACTATGATAAACAACGATCCTTTACAAAGGATGTCATCTCCCGAACAGGGAAAAAAAACCTTAGAAAAAAGAGCAAGATCTGAAGAGAAATGGAGGCAACACGGAGACGGACCAGCTTGAGTTTTCTTCATCTTGCCTCTTCCTGTAACATTTAGATGCTGGTCTCCAGGGCCTATATCACACTTCATAACAGAATTAGCTCATTGACAGAGGAAGGAAAGAAGCTGTCAGCCTGGAGCTAGGGAGAAATTACAGCTACGTTTTTAGCTTCCCTGAATGGAAGCAGCTCTGAATAAGCATTGCCAAGATGAAATCCTAGCAAGTAAATGACATATTTAGAGTGTGCCTGTTCACTCACAGAAGGGTACTACTATAACGATACAGATTACGTACCAATGAAATTTCATGGCAAATATTTAATGGATGTCTTGCTGACAACTATGTGTACAACACAGCTTCCAGAGAGGAACTAAGCATTTCAACATTAGAAACAACCTCTCCATTGCCTGCAAGCAGAGGGCAAGCTCCTAAGATAGAAGTAGATGGTGAGTGTCCTCTGGAGTTACAGCTTTTAAATTATCTCATTGCTTTCCATCTTGTGCTTTATCTTTGCATCTGCCCCTCAGGCTCTCATTCGAGGGTGACCACAGTGGTTTCTGCCTGCACAGAAGGGATGGCTCAGCTGCTCTTCTAGCAGCTGCTGAACCATCACAAATTACAGCTTACTGTACTGAAATATGTGGAAATTGGTGTCTATCTTAGTCCATGGGACTGTAAACCATGGTGGTTCATCAGCTGCCTCATGAACAGCTGAGCCAACCCTGCAGCAAGGGTAAAAATGAAAGAGATGCCAAGAATTACTACAACAGCCCTTGGGTAAGGCACACTTGACTTAATGTTGACCTCTGGTCTCTTGCTTCCACTTCTCAGCCGTAAAGTGGGTAGTTTCTCTCCCACACAATTCCTAGGAATGGTGCTCCAGGATGTGTGCACAATGCTATAAAGAATGCCGCAAAAATGTGCAGAATGGGCACTACTGCTGATTATGCAGAGCCCCTGAAGAACACACAATGTTCCAGATGCTTCATTAACAAAAAGACTGACCCCATACGATATTCTTGATATTTCATGCAAGGTGTAACAGGTGCTACAGACGAAAAAGAGCTTCATCACTTGATTTATCCCCTTTTTTTTAAAAAAAAAATAAATATATAAATCCCAAGAGAGTTATGACAAGCTTACTTAGGGAAAAAAGCAAATGCTATTGCTATGTCTGAACCTCTGCGCTAGAGCTCTCCTACAAGTAGTAATTCCAGATATCATCATAAGATGCAAGGCCCGCTGTTGCCATGTGACGCACATGCTTCCCTAGGACAAGCTAGATATTCTTATCAACTCTGCATAGCAATTTCTCTACTAGATATTTCAGCTGCCTCTGCTGTGCTTTTCAGCTTTTGGTGTCTGTTCCAAAGCTATTTTAGGCCAGTTGTTATCTGTACTGCTGGTCATACATCCTGGCTGCCACCATCTGTTTCTTTCTCTTTATAAAGATGATTTCCCTCATTGTTTTGTCCTCTGTCCCAACATCTTGACACAAAGCTATTCCCTGCTTGCTATCAACCCACTTTTTTCTATTAGCAGGAATTCTGTAATCGTGACAAGAGACATTTCTAACTGGGATGCGATAACAAGGGCACTACCTAGAGCACAGCAGTCAGAGATTATAGGCAACCTTCCCTCCCACTTACCCTCATCCCTTCTAACAGTACAGGCATTGCCCAATTCTTCTCTGGCTCATGTCTTTCTCCTTCTCCTCCTGCTACACATCCACATCCTTTAACTCCACACTTTGCGACGTCTATATTCACTAGTTGCAGCTCTTGTATGGAGAAGACCGTGTGGATATGAATTTCTCTTGTACTTTTAATATATTTCCATCAGGTGTACATCAACTAGCATGCATTTAAAATTGTAGCAAAATACACAGTAAGACCTATACCCACATAGAATACAGAATACAGAATTCACAGTTGTGCATTCTGTTAGCAATTCAAGAAAAACGAAGGTTACATTTAAAAACATAACACTGGGATTTCCAGCTAATCAGATGCTCAGGAATGTCTAGAAATTCTTCTACACATCTTTTGCACATAGCATAGAAAAAGAAGGCATTTAAATACTAGATTTTAAAGGTCTTCCTAGCTTGGAAAGCTGCAAATGATACTAATTGCCTAGCTCAGACTGGTTGCAATACAGTTCTCTATTAATCTCACCAGCCACACACTTGGAGTAATGACTTTGCCTATAACACTGTATAAACATGTTTAATACTGGTTCTAGTTCCAAACAAGAATGAGTATTTCTTCACATGGCAAAACAAGATGAACATTTAGAGCTGCGTTTGAAATGACAAGAACAAATCCCAAATGGGTTCTGTTTATGTCACTCATTCCCAAATATTTTACATTTTTCCCTCATAAATCCCTGACCTGCAGAATTCTAATCCAGGAATCAAACAAATAAAATAAACCCCCTTAAATAAGGAAGAGTTAAGTAGTGTTACTGGCAAACACGAATAGATACTACAGTTGCAATATGTTAATTAACCATCTAGAAGGGTGAGATTTTAATTATTTGTGTGCAGTATACTCGCAGAAGAAATTTATTTGGCATAAAACCCAGCTGAGTTTGCAAAATGAAAAATACCCTACCTGCTCTTCACCTTTGATAACAGTGTTATTGAGCCTGTTCTTCTGTTTAGAGATGCATGTTGGTTTTTCCTCATAGCTCACTCTCTCCCAGGATTGGGGTTTTTTTACAGCTAAACTATGGAAGAATTGCTCCTAGATCTTATGCTGAGGAAAGCTTCTTGCATAAGGTGGGAATAGAACACACACTTGTGTGTGGTTGCTACCTCCCTTCACTCTTCCTTTCTTCTGGAAAGACTTGGAATGATGCTTTTTATGCAATCACAGGTGGGGTGGAATAAAAAGAAGGAACTGGGCCAAATCTGGACTTGGTAAACTACTGCAGCAGAGCTTTTGACTGTCATTTTTAATGCCTGCCCTTTCTTTTGCTTTCCCTAGATTTCAACATGCATAATTATAGCCAACGCAGCAGGCACTTGGTTGGTTCTTTTAGGAACTGCACCCTGAACAGGCATGAGGTAAATTACAGAAAAACCTGTTATCCAGTACTTGTTGTAAAAATATGAGGCAAAAGAAATTCCAGAGAGACTCAAGGTGAGGTAAAACATAACCACCTAACGTTCTAAAAAACAGCAGGAATCACTTACAGCTATCTGCAAAAGCTGTATTCCTATTGACCTGAGTTGAGCAACTCTCTGCCATAAACCCCAGGGCTGTCTAGTAATCTTACAAACACAGCTACAAACCTTCCCAGGCACAGCAACAGCTCAGCTTCTCTGGTACCCCATAAATAACCTCACTGATGATTGGATAAATCCTGGAAGTCACTTTTGGAGATGTTTCAAAACAAAGCCATGCTTGCATGACCTCCACCACCACAACATAGCTATGCACCTTAGCAGACTACTTATCAGGGATGCTGCGGGAGAAACAGTCCCCTCTGATACAGCTTGCAGCCATGAATTAAAACCAACGTGTCACGGCCAAGGTCCCTACTTACCCAGTTTGGTGGCCCCCTCTGGTGGGTACTCTGGGAACTGACCCTCGGAGGGGACGCTCACCGTCCGGCGCAAGCATCGCCCTTTGGTAGCATCCAGTGGCGGCTCCTGGACCCCATCGATAGGCACCTGCATAAAAAGGATGCCAACAGCTGTTAATCTGCCCCTGGGGCCATGCTGTTAATACACCATTTGGATAAGAACTTCATTTTATGCTCATCCAGAAGTGTGATGTCACACCACCCCCAACCCATCTAAGGTAGCAGTTCTGCCTTTCAAAACTGGTTTTGCAATGGCTGGACCCATTGTTACCCAGCCTTGCCCGCTTCCATGCTGGGAAAGTCAGGCAGATGCTGCTGGTCAGGCGGCTACATGCAAAACTTTGAGATTACCAGAGTATTTTTGCAGTCTCAGCACATATTCAGTGACCAGCTACAGCATGTAAGAGAAAAGCAGACATTCTGCTGGTCATGGAGAAAGGGCATATCTTCTATGACTAAGTTAAACTCATCCTAAAAGTGGGACCACTGAAAGTTGGGGTCCTCACTATTTTAGAGTAATAAAATTCTGTACATTCATTCTCCCTTAAAGTACTGAATGTATAAAGATCTTGTTTTCCTTCTGAAATTTTGGCAGAGTTTGACTCTTCAGAGTTTGCTCCTCCTGGCTCCTAACCTTGCATTTAAACACCTGCTTGGATGACATTTTGCTAGAGAGGTGCTTATGCTGAAAGAAAAGGACTGTGGGCCCAAAAGAACTGGCACGGGAGGGACAGAGGTGGGATGCAATGGTTGATTAACAAGTCCAGATAGTGCTTCCATGCACAAGAGGATCAGGGAGCTGGGAATTCCCTGAGTTCACTGGCTGGTTTGAGCTGCTTGTGTGAGGAAGCCATGCCCTGCTTCCTGCTGGCCTGCCTCATAATCATGGTTATGACCACAGCTTTTCAGGTCTTTGCCTGCTCAGATATTAAGTTGAGCTCAATATTGATGAATTACTGGCTTTGCCATTGTTCCAAACTGGATAATTTTGCTACTGAGTTACTGCATTTCTTTGTGTAACTGATCTGTACTTCTGATTCGTATTTGTTACCACAAATTTGTTATTTAAATTGTTTCTCCCTAAAGCTGCTGGTCTGGTGTCTGTTACCATATCTGGAACCTGTAACTTAGTCTGGCCATCTTCAGCTCTTATATTCGAGAGCTGGAAGAAACCCCAGGGATGAGGGAGAAATGCAGCATCCAGGGGCTGGAGGTAGGCACAAGCCCTCAGTGCCCAAAACATCTCAGCACACTTTGGATGAGGACATTGGTTTCAGCAGTACAACTGCCACACATGCAATATGGCTATTTATTTTTCATATAGCTACAAAAAACCAGCTTGCAGATAAAGGAATAGAAACTCCTGGTATACTTCCTGTGCTGCTTATCCTTTCTTATCTTCAATCATCTCTGAAAACTAAGTATTAATAGCAAACAAAAAGATATTATTCATTTGTACTGAAGGTTGTAAAAGATGTACCAGATGCTGTACTATTTTAGAAAGTGGCTGCACTACAGTGGCTCTCACAAACTAGTTCTGGCATTTCCTGACTTTTAAGCACTTAGCATTCTTTTAAAGTCATTTTTTAATGCTATTTATGACTACGCTAGTCTATTTGTCTCCTTCAAACAGCCCTCATCTTTCAAAACAAGTCCCCCAAATCCCTAATGGTTATTCTGTTAATGCTACTTTCTTCATGGGTAGATTTTTTACAGGAGCTCCTTTGTCTAACGATCTCCATGCGAGAGCACATGAGAAAGTTAAGAAGAGACTAATTTTTTCAGTTTATTCATTCAGTCAAGTTCACATATTAGATTTTCAGTTTTCATCTGGAGGTTCCATTTAGTCTTATTCCCTTCTAAACGCTCGTCAGCTCCATGACCTCTTCTGCCTTTCCTGATTTCCTTCAGAGCATTTTTGGGTGGGATGCTGCAAGCTGTGTTTCCAGAACCAGCTCATACCACACACCTGCTTCAGCAGACCTTAAAAGCATCGATCTACCATCCTGTGATCCTCCTTTCTCAGTGAGCTCACTACACCTACACCTACCTCTTTGCTCTATACTAAACAGCTCCTGTGGGGTAGATTTCTCCACTATTCGACTAATTAACTGAGAAATTAATATAGTCCCTTTTCTTTAAAGTACAAATCTTCAGTATGTTCAAGTAGAAATCTTCAGTGTGTGCTTTCAGACATGTGATGACAGAAACATTCTTTTAAGCCACTGACACAAAAACCCCCACTACTACAATGCTGATAACAGTGAATATAAGAACAGTGACAACAGCTAAGAGGATGCTATGGATGCACTGACTTGCTGTCGAGGGTGAGGAGGAGGATGGTGATTGAGGCTATGCTGCCCTTTGTGTCCTTGGGAAAAGCAAACAGGCTGCAGCGCACCGGAGTCGGAGTCAGTGTCAAAACCAAATTTACTTCTGCATACCAGAGATAGGATTTATCTTCAAAGAGGAACTGAGCCGCTAACAGGAAGACTGCTTGAGAGCTCAGGTCCTAATTCTGGGTCACTTTGCCTTTTGTACTTAACATTTGCCCAGACTAGGGAAACACGGTTAAGCAGCACACTAAAAAAGGTTTGTTGGTGTAGCTACATTCATCTAGTGCAGCAGAGGCCTCACCAGCTAAAAACCTGCTTTTGTTAGCAGAGTGGCCTGAGAAAAACCTGACAGCATTTAATTCACTCAGTAATTCTATAAAATGTGGAAGGGACAACATTTTAATGCTACATAGCTTGATCTACACCAGAGAATATACAAACATCCCACAATTTCATGGACAAGATTAAAGTAGCAAAATAGCTAAAAAAATTCCCCCTTAAGTCTGACTTAAAAGTGCCATGTCATTATAACCAGCACTCCTCTAAAACCATAGCCTTGGTCTATATTGACAAAAAAAAGAACTAATGCCAAGACTGCAGGACTAGTATTTATTGCATAATATAAGATCAGCCTGCTCTTAAAAACACAGCTTTACGGACGTGCAAAATAAGCTGGGTGGGCAGCTTTGCAACTCTTGGGGTTGGACATGTTTTTAAATCAGAATATAGTTAACCCCATTCACAGACCAGGTGGCACCAAAACACAAGCAAGTCCATTACTAAACCCTGTGTAAACACCCAGCCAGACATCTGCGATCCTCCCAACTCTTCACCAGCCCCTGCCACCCCAGCAAAGCAGTTCAGCAAAAGACTGAAGAGAACAACAACAAAGACTTGCAGAGTCAGGACTCTAATGGCAATTTAGGCTTTCAGCTCT
>VYZX01018894.1:0-52343 GCA_013401335.1 Brachypteracias leptosomus | reverse complement strand
CCCCCCTCCCCAATCCAACTTTGTTATCCTGTCCACCCTGCTGAGACTTCACCAACCTGGGAATCATCCAACCTTGAGCTGATGTGCTGAAGCTGCCAGTTCAGGGCTGGACTCTAAGTAGTGTAACTCTGGGACAAGAGGGGACAGTCCAAATGCTGCCAATTTTGGCAACCTTGACAATTTTGATCATAGGCCACCTTTCACTAGCAAATTTCACAATTTAATGAGGAGGACTTCAGAGCTCGGATTCTCAACTCTCGAACAGCAGCACAGCTCACCTGCCACTGAATGTGCTTTTTAAAGTATAAAAAGCCTGTATTTGAGATTTCTAATAGTTTGATGATGAAGAGATTTCATAATAAACAGGAAAAAGAGCTTTAACAAGCATTTAATATCTCTGAAAGGCCAACCAAGCTGGGCTTTTTTTAAAAAGAAAAAGGAGGAAAAAAAGTTTCCTCGTTGCAGATAGATTTTTCAAGACCGCAAAGACTGATTCAAGAGAAAAACTTGAGAACTTGCAACTTCTTCTGAACTAACAGTCAGGAAGTTTGGAATCATATCAACAAAACAGTTACATAATTCTTTTTACTTGGTTAACTTCCTCCAGAAAGTTATAAGCTGGCTACAGTTTTGACATACAAATCCACTTTAAAAATGTTGACAACAAACATTTCTTTGGGCTCTTGGAAAACAAATAATAAAATTCATTTGGGAATTGAAGCAAATCTTTTCTTATGACCAGGTTCAGCTCTGACAAACTCCTGTTTAGAGGTAAAACATATTTGCTGTAAGATACCACATGACAAGTCTTTTTAGAATGGCCCTCTGAAGAACTTCTCCTGAGCCACCATGCACTAGTGTTTGCTCTTGCTGTTTTCTCTTGGGATCACCGCTGTCATTCCACTACTGGTGTCTGCCACAGGAGATGTGAGAGTAGGAAAATATATCAGAGACATCCTGCTGCTTTCCTCTGTCACCAGCAGCAATGAGTAGTAGATCTTGTCACAGTGAATGCTGGTCTTTACTATCTTTTGCCCTTGATAAAAACCACTTCAAAATCCAAGAGGAAAGATGAAGTTTTGGGTGCAGGGAGGAAAAAGGAGGAGTCTAACACAGTGAAAAGTGTTCATCTTCATTTCCAACTGAACACAAAATTAAAGATTCTGCAGGACAGCAGCCAAGGTACAAAGATGAACTAAACAGCAGCCCAAAGCCAGCCTGGCCTCTGCAACTGCTCTTCATAAAGACTCAAGCATTCCCTTTCCCTCTTTAAATGGCACTGATTTTGCAGACACTTTTACTGTGCCCTCACAATTCTTACCCTATGGAACAGAATTCACAAACAACAAAAATATCTACACCTTCCTGACAGTGGGAAACCATCTTCCTTGTAGAAAAAATACCTGATTTGTAAGTGAATCAATCTAGACCTGTTCTCCTAGTCTTGGAAGATGCTGCTAGGTATTACCACACCATGACACATTGTAGTAATTCCACATCTCCTGTCACTCATGACTCCATATTTGCTAAGTCGTCTCTCATGTCCCTACAGGGATTTATTTTCTTTCTGCTTATTTTTTTTTGGCATCAATCTCTTCCCTTCATTAATAATCTTCATTCTTCATTCTCACCTATTTTTGTTTTAAGCTGACAAGGTATCAAGTAATTAATATTTTTCTACACTGCACAAGGTGATACCACCAGACTATTTTTGTCTAAGTAACTACAGATATTTTCGGATCAAGCTGTACCTTGACATTTCTCTGATTTCCAACCTACACTTATGCTTGCAAAGCACAAAATCTCTCTGGCACATCGTCTATCCAAACTGCTTTGACAATAGATCAAGAGTGGTGGGATGTTATAAGAAAGGTGTTTTCTTACTAGTCTGTTTATTTCTGTACTGTTTCCTCAGTCTTAAAGATCTATGCAATTCACAATGCTGGATTTTAATAGTATTAACTGAAAGAAACCAAGCTTAGCATTACATCTGAAACACCTTACATCATACATCAAGACGTCTTTCATTTGCCTGTTTGCATTTTGTGTATGTTTTCCTGCTTTTTGGCTTTGACACACATACTTGCATAATGATTTTACAAAGTATTATAAACATCAAACATTTCTGTTTCCTTTCAATTTCACACAGGCTAACCTCTTGGATTTTTATTTCATGAAGTAACAAAGCAGATGCACAGAGAATAAAATGAGAAGCTTCAGACTGACAGTTTTCAAATGACACCAGCCTTGTGATGATGCAAGCGTTTCCTTTCAGTTGCAACGGCAATCTGCTGTTAACATCTCTTCCTTCTTCCCTCAGGCCCACCTCCTCACTGATGGGTATCATTTCATTCTGTCCCTCACACTGTTCTAAGATCCTCTTCAGCAGCCCAAAGAAATTCTGACCTACCCACTCTGTCAGCAATTTCCATGTTCAGAGCAGGAACCTCTCCATCTTCAGCTCCTGTTGCCTCATTTCGGGTTAGCAAAAACCCTCCTCAGTGTTGCCTTTCCAATAATTTTACTCTAAACATAATGTCAAATTTTCTTCTTTAGGAAACCTCCCTCTTCCTCATTCACCTGGCCTTTTGCTTAGGCTCTCTGTACCTGTGGTCTCACCCATGGGCTCTTGTTGATTCCTCTCCTACATACTTTTCAGTTATTAAGCATCTCCCCCAGTGTTGCCTTAGGCCTTTGTTCACTCTTACTTCTAGATCACATTTCATAGAGCCTCTTTCAACTTGGAATGACTATGCCAAGCAAAATTTAACCAAGTCACCTGCCCTTCCCTTTCTCCTGAAAGCTACAAGGGATACTTCTATCCCAGAAAAATTAGGAGGAGCAAATCCAGAGTATCAGCTCTGTGTGTCCCTCTTAACTAGCAGCTCTACTCTTGTACATTCTGTGTTTCTATAAGAGATCGCATGGATGCTGCCATATGTACAGACTCAGAAGCTAGATTAAAACAACCTTCTATTTTCTTACAGAGTACTCATGACTCTACAAGGAGTTCCCTTTTTCCTTTCACAAACATTAGTCCCAAATTACTTGAAAATAAGAATGGCAAATCTGACTCCAGCTACTAGCTTCTAAGACAAATAACATTCTACCTGCATGTGGAGTCACACCTGCACCAAAGGTATGTCTGCTCAGCCCATCTGCATGCGGCATTTCCCAAAACAAGTCATTTCTCACCGTGGCAGTGCGGGCAGGCTCCTTTGAGGGCACGCTGCAAAGATTTACTTATCTGCTTGATTTTTTGGGATTACCTGCTATTCTTAAAACCCAGGCTCTGTATAGTTCAATATTGAATTTCTCCAGCTTCTGACAAAAAACAGAGTGTATTTAAACAGAGTATATAATAACTTACTTCACTAGTGAGTGATACAACAGGCTTCCCATATTTACTCCTTGGGATCTAAGCAAAAGGCTCATCTTACTCCCAGCAAAATGCTTTTAACTGTATGTGGCAGGAGAAATTAAGAACTGATAAGGTATGATTATCATCTTCAGAAAATTATTTATGATGTGAGATAGTGTTGGTTTCAATTACATTTCTTTAACCAGCTGCATCTTTTTAGCCCTGCTGTGCTGGTACAGTCCAGTTTTAGGAATAATTCTCACATGTCCTTAAGTTTCTTCAGTATATCCTTTAATTCCTTAGGTGACAGTCCTGTCAGACTAGATGAAGAATTACATAGTAAACAAACATCATGATACAGGCCTTCCATTTGCCCTGCATTTGATCACCTCTCCTACACATTAGCGTCGATGTTGTTCCCTTCTAATAACTCTATTCCTTCGCTAAACCATTTCTTCCTACTCTCCATATGCAAAGAAATATTTTGGCCCTCGTCAATAAACCTGATCACAGCTGAAGATGAATAATATTTAGTGCTACAGTAGAAACAGATCTCAGTTTCAGCCTGTACAGACAGAAGTTTCAAAAGAATCAAGAAAAAACACACAAAGTCAGGTCATCTCCAAATGTAGGAAACCACGGTATTAGACTCAAATTCCCAGACATTTATATGCAACAAAAAAATCTATTTCAGTAATTTGAAAACATCCCTATTTTACACCTCCTCCCAAAATATTCATCTTTAAAGAGGATAAATCTACAGCAGATTAATCAAACCCAGGAGAGTTATCAAATGTCTCTAAATCTGATGTATTTGTGGTAGTCTGTAGACAGCAAATATCACGAGAAAAAAAAAGATCATGACATAGTCTGGAAGGGACTTATCAGTATTTGTTTGTTCAGTGTTTCAATCAATTAAAACGTGACTATTCTTTAGCCATATTGACATTACCTTCATGGAAAGACACAGTGCCAAGTACTACATGCTATATATAAGCGCACACAGTAATTTTGTAATTAAAGCAAAGACGGTTGTAATAGCTTTGAGTATCCATGCCAAGGGGCACCCAATCTTCCTTGCTACATTTATTTAGCAAGAGAGGGGGCTCAAACAATTTCTTTTGTGCCTGCAGCAAGGATGACTGTACAGTAGGAAGGTTGCACACACCACCTCTGCCCAGAACTCCAATACAGACACAAATCAACCTCTTTTTCCCTGCCTTTACTGAGCTTTTCCCTACCTTTATGTCTGCTCTGAGGTAGGTTGACATAGCTGTGGTGGCTTTAACTATCATTAAAAGCAGCAATAGCATCTGAAGATGTGGCAGAACTAAATCATATAATCAGTTTGGTTGTAAGAGACCTTTAAGATCACTGAGTCTAACTGTGAACCCAGCACTGCTAGGTCACCACTAAACCATGTCCCTCAGCATCATATCTACATAGCTTTTAAACTCCCCCAGGGATGGGGACTCCACCACTGTCCTGGGCAGCCTGGACACACCAAAAGGTAAATCCCGAGTCGCCAACGTGAGCTTCTCTCACCTCTTTCTCTCTGTTGAGCAGCACCAGCTGGCTGTCTGTCAGGATGCAGTATTTCCTCTCCCATGTTGTCGTATCAGTGTAGGGGGACTGGCCACAGGACAGCCGGTGTGTAGGTGGTCCTTTCACATCTGCGAACAGAAAACACCGATGCCAGAATCATTAGCGTGTGTCATTAACCATCACCTTTGCTTATGCTGTTCTGCAGCTCAATGAAAAGCAAAACTGCAATCTGTACTTTGCAGTGCCTGTTTCAGTGCATTAAAAAGACAAAATGCTAATCCTGGGAGCCACTCACTACCATAATGTACACTGTGAATACTTGTTTATCCACAATGTAACTTACAAAAATTGCAATATCTGAGATTAATATAAATGTCTTTGTCAAAGACAGAAATATAATCAAAAGAAAGGACTGAGAACTCTCACAAAAACAATATTCCCTCCATTCCCTTACTAAAAACATGGTTAAAAGAAGTATGGCCCTGAATGTATAAATCTTAATAAACTAGATTTTTTGAGACTAAGGATAGAGAGATTGAGGAAGCAAGATGGGGATCAAGGAAGGCAGGCTTGAAGAACAGAGGGAAAAATGCAAAGAGATGGGCATTTAATTGAGAAAGGCTTATTAGCCTCTTCTGCTAGGGAAGCTATTTGATTAAATTGTGACGGATATGAGTCTTCCAGCATTTTCATTCAGCCACAGCCACTACAGTGACAAAAACTCAAAGAAAAAAACCCCAAAGCCAACCCAAACCTAAATCTAGATCTAACTTATTAGGTACCCAGTGTTGATCTTTTGGAATTTATTTGAAAATCAATTTCCCTTAAGTCTCTTAGGCTTGAGCTACACATCACATCGTGCCTCTCGTTACCAGGAAGTTTTTTCTGCAGGACTGTGAAAGGAAAGCACAGGAACAAGCACAGCAGACACAGACCTCACTTCAAGCAGCCAAGCCCCAGAGCAGAGAAAGCCATGGAGCAGCAAGGGACACGCTGTCAGTGCTGCAAGAAGACTGGGTGTGGAGAAGGCCACCCTGGGAATTCAAGGTGTGCAGTCAGCTTTTAATAACCTCCTTACAGGAGGCAGAAACACCATAAGAATAATAGAAAAAAAGATGTATGTAACAGAGCTGTGGTAGCATCATTTATATTAATTTAGAATCAAGTAATTTCTTTCTAAAGTTTTGAGATTAAGTTCTGGTTGCTTTGTAATATTAAGCTTCATTTTTATCTCGTACTCTGGCTTTATAGAATTTTACTTACATCGATCACAGGGAACCAACATCACACCAACAGCATTTATGGGTCTGTTTGAGTGAGTGCAGAGTAGGGCCATGAAGATGAGCCCTCATGAGTCCAAGCTGACAGAGCTGGGGTTGTTCAGCCTGGAGAGGAGAAGGCTCCAGGGAGACCTTATTGCAGCCCTTCAGTACTTAAAGGGAGCCTATAGGGAAGCCTGGGAGGGACTCTGTATCAGGGAGTGTAGGGCAGGAAGAGGGGTAACAGTTTTAAAGAGGAATAGGGTAGGTTTAGATTAGAAATTACAAAGAAGTTCTTCCCTGTGAGAGTGGTGAGACACAGGCAGAGTTGCCCAGGGAAGTTGTGGATGCTCCATCCCTGAAAGTGTTCAAGGCCAGGTTGGACAGGGCTTGAAGCAACCTGGTCTAGGGGGAGGTGTCCCTGCACATGGCAGCAGGGGGAAGATATGGAACTAGATCATCTTTAAGGTCCTTTCCACCCCAAACCATTCTATGATTCTATGATCTAAAAATCACCCACTCTCAATGTATATGCTAGAGATTGCTTAAGTCCTGGACTACCTCTAAGGGGTCTATACCAGACACTGCAAATATCAAGGGACTTGCTGGATAGGAGTCCAGGACCTCCTTCAACTATTTGATGAGCCCATTAGGCAAAATGAGTGTTCAAAACCAAAGCATTCCGTAACATGAGCTTTCTTTTAGCATATGTACTAACCCAGTGCCTGCACAGAGCTAAGCACTGATGCTTCTACCCAACTTCACCACTAGAGGCCAGCGAATCCTCAAACACCTAGCACCTTCCCAGTGCAAGGAAGAGCGCAAGTCCAAATGCAAGCATTAAATCTTGAATAACGAGCCCCTCCAATTGACTTCACTCCTCGCGGACCCCACATATACCAAATCTTACCTAATTATAAAAAAACCTGCAACACTTTCATGCTCTTTCCCCCCATATAACAGCAAATTTGCCTCTGCATTGAGAAGGGTGTGTCAACTTCTAAAGCTGGAGTATGAACTTGAAAGACAGCTTTCAGTACATAGTTGAACTTCATGTTGCATTAGGATCTTTGTGATCATTCAGAAGATGACACCTAAACAAGAAAAAGAAGAGGACTACATGGTTGTTCTGAATAATAAAAGAAATGCACCTTTGCTCCCTTAATTTCAGGTGAGATAATTCAGGGAAGAAGCTGAGATTCAGAATCACGCTCCATGCAGTTACCTCTCCCAGCAAAGCTCATTTTCCAGTAGCGACAAGCAATGCTGTGTTTCTTGGAATTGTCCAATACTGTATTTAGGCTTAAGTGTAATTAAGGGAAACCACCACAATGTCTGTGAAGCAAAAGTGCATTTGTGCAAACTCCCGGAGCACAACAGACTCTCCCACAAATTATGTATTGGTCCATCTTACAGACATTAAGCCTCCAGGCAGATTTTGAGCAAAACTTCAATTCATATTTATCATGGCCTCCAACCAAAAACATAACCAGATGCAAAATAAAACCACTGTGGCTCCTGCTTAGACGTTGGTTTCCCAAACAGCAGCACATGAACCCTACCCATGCCTAAGGAAGACAAACATATAAGCAATGGACTGACAGATGGAAAATGAGCGAGAAGGATGAAGCCATGGGCTCCTAGCAGGAGCTTGCAACAGAAATGTGAAGACCAGAGCTCTGGGGATCTGGTCTCCTGGATAGTTGAAAGCATATGATAAACCACAATGGGAAAAAAGGATGCAGGCATGCCCTGTCCTGCTCATGTGGGTGGGCCAGCAGCAGGAGAGTGCCTCCAGCTGCTATGATGAGCAATGACCAAGTAAACTGTGTTTTGAAGTGCTTATGGACTTCCTTGTGGCAAAAGAAAACCCTCCTGGACCATTAGCTCCAACACAGAATCTACAGTCACGACTCATCCAGTCCCAAAAGACTTTTGCATCACAATTTCTACTAATGACAAGCCTTGGCCTGCATCCAACTGATCCATGGGCTGCACAAAGGAATTAAAGAACAGAACAACTTCTTCCATCGCAATAACAACTGCAGGACTTAACTGAGTCATCAGGCGCTGCGGGCCAGCCACGGCTCTGCTACCAAGTGGGTTGTCTATGTCAGAACATCTTTTCCCAGGCTGCTGGCAGAGTAATGTGCCATCTCGGTGTCTGGAGCTGTCAATTACCACTAGAGAACACCATGGCATTAATCTTTTGCGTTTGTATTGGTATCCTTTTGAACATGTTAGGACAGAACCTCCCCACTCTTGCAGGCTGACCAAGCGCTCTCTTCAACAAAGAAAAGCAGTTGCAAGCTGGTTTTACAATGTATCAGATCCCACAACTTCCCGAGGCAGGTGCTGAAAGCCGAGCTCACAAGCTAGACGACGCTGAATACACATTACAAGAAAACTTGCTGCAACAAAAATTACAGCATAGCTTTGGTGCATTTGTCCCACTTAAATTATTTCTCAGCTAGCTCTCCTGCATGGTTGACCTCTTTGGAGCCTCTTGCAGCAGCTGAAACTTCAAAACTTACTCTGAAGTATGCTACCAGTTTAGACTGAAGACTCTTTGGGACTTTACACAGTATCATGTATACGCTCCGTTGCTTTGCAAACCTTGTTCTGCTTTCTGGTACTCTTCTTCATCTTCAGTTTTCATTTTACATTCTTGGCTTCAACTTTCCACATGAATGTAATAAAACCTAACCTCTTTCACTAATGCCCCATAAAACTAATTTACCACCTCTGTTAGAACCACTATGGAAGAGGAGAACAAAAAATGCACGTGTAACCACACGGGCAAGACCAAAAGTCAGGGCTGTCCTTTATTGCTTTGGGGCCACCATCTATCAGCTCATAGAGAAAGGCTTGTGCTTTGGAGGGTAACTCACTGATGAATGTGATTTTGGACAAGAGCTGGAGGCAAGATCAGTAAGGTGCATCTGAAAGCTCTGAGTCTGCAGATGTTACATGTGGGATGGGCTCATGCAGCCACACACCTCAATATGCAAGTGCTGGTGACAGAAGATTTCTTTCTCTGGTCTGATGCAATCCTTTCCATTCTGCATTCTTACAAGGAGGCATTGAAGCAAGCAGATCACTTAGTCTACACACAGGATTAAAGGTCATGCCTTATGTGCCTTCAAATGCTAATATCAGTTAAGTAACAGCTTGGAAAAAATCCCCTTCTTAGTACATCCTCCCCTGCTGAACTGAGAAGAGGATTGCTGCCCGCCTGCCACATCTGACACAGTTCAAGATCGGAAACTGCGTTGCTTTTCCTCCGGGCTCTGAAATGCCATTAGGCACGGTATAAATATCCACAAAGCTCCCTTTCTCCCAGCCAAATGACAACTTGTACCTTGTTATCCTTTAAGTACAGAGCTTATTAAAAAAAAGAAAACGGGGAGGCAGGGAATAAAAGGAACAGTTTCACCACCACCACATAACAACAACAAGAAAAGTGTTGACTGGTGCAGGGCAAGAAGCAGGCAGTGCCATGCTGATCCCCACAGAGAGGGTAAGATGTTCTATGAAAACTGATGTCAGTTTTAGTAGTATTTAAGGGGTAGCACTGATGCTATCAGATGGAAACATTTCTGAATCTTCCACTGAAAATATGCAACAATTTTTGTTTTAAATTCCAAATACATCTGTGAGTGGAGAATATTTTCCAAAAAGCAGACAATGGGCAGAATCAGAATATTATTTCCAAGAGATGATCCAGTGTCATTTAGTCCCCAACAGCTCTTCTACAACCAGAAGAGCAGCATCTTCTCTCCTCTCTTGAGTTGGTGAAAGTACAGAATTAGCTGAAATCAGGCCAGCAAAACTACATTAAAGGTAAAAATTCATGCCTTGAGTTTCTTTGCCAAAAAGCATTCCCTACTCATCATCAGTAAAAACATAGAAAGAAACCTCCATCCCAGTGATGACAAGAGCACCCCTGACGTGTGTCAAAGCTCCTTTTTTTGAGCCACACTCTTCCTATGGTGAACTCAAAGGCTTACTGAAGTACTTGCCAAATTTTCATCGACTTTATGAAGGTCCATATTCTGTTCCTAGTATTTCCAATAAGGAGCTGCCAAGCAGCTGAGTAACTAATGTAGTGGCCGTTTGTATGCAGGGAGGATTTTTTCCCCCCTGTAGAGAGATTAGTAGGAGCCCTAACACCTTTTGACAACAGATCTACTTGCCCAATGTCAATGTTTCCATGGTGTTTTATGTACTTACCATAGAGAGGACTCAAAGAATTTTAGGTAAATGCTGTCATCTGAGAGCTTGTCAGAATCCCAACCTACCCAGCTGTGCATGAGCAGAGTCCAGTTTGAATATCACCAGTTTGAACCTTTCTCAAGCAGTTGAGGAGAAGCTGAAACAAGCCTTACTATTGCCCTGAAGCTTCACAGACAAATAGCAGTTAAAAGTCCTTCACGAAACTGACACTGTCTCTACAAGCTGATGAAGCTTGTGATTCAAGGGAAAGATATGGCAGAAAGGGAAACACACCATGTCTCAACATGTTCTGCTCCCTCAAACCTGCATCTTGTAAAAAGGCAGGATTTCTGCAAAAGAAGTCACTAACGTGAGTGAAATAAACAGCAATAGCAGAGTTATGTGACATACAGCTGCGTGTGCGTATAGGCAACTATTTCAGACAGCTGTGTGCTGCTCTGATGAAGATCTCCAGGATCTGTATTTAAAACAGAGGAGAATTCAAGCACTGCTGCCCTGAGAGCAGATGCAGGCATCGGAGCAACCCTGGCTCAGCTAGAAGAGGGACAATCTCTCAAGGTTTACACAGAGCAGATGATGACGGAGGTCAGTTACCAAGGGTCTGGTAGGAAAAGCGTAATCAAGATGACTTCCACTTTCTCTCATGATGATATATATAGCTTTTGTTTACATTTTTTATTTCTCAAACCAATTCCCAGCCATACTCAATGGTTTCTAGTCCAAGCAGGACTGTAGACAAGACACTATCAGAAGCAACTGTTCAAAGAAAACCTATCATGATGTACAAATCAACTTGGGAGAAGGAGGGGACACTCATCCTCCAAGTTTGTACAGACAACCACCACAATGTCCCAACACAGAACATGCAACGCTCATGACTAATTTTATAATATAAGGAAAATCCTCAGAATTGTTTTGATGGGAAGAGACCTTTAAGATCATCAAGTCCAACCATTAACCCACCACTAAACCATGTCCCTCAGCCCCACATCTCCACGGCTTTTAAACCCCTCCAGGGATGGGGACTCCACCACTGTCCTGGGCAGCCTTGTCCAGAGCTTGACAACCCTTTCAGGGAAGAAATATTTTCTCACATCCAACCTAGACCTCCCCTGGCACAACCTGAGTGTATTTCATTGTGTCCTATCAGCACATACTGTGTGTGGTAATGCAGAGACTCACATGCTGCAGAGAAAATATGAAACTTCTAGGCTTGATGAATTCTTCCTTGAATCCCAACACACTTAGAGATATGACCAGTACACATTATGGAAATAAAACCCTTAATCCTGCCATTTTATTTTGAATCACAATCTGGGCAATGACTGTAGGTTTTCTAGGAAGCTTCTTATAGCTACCATGAGATATGCTGTTGCTTACTTGCCCTTCTAAATCACTGCATGGCTCAGCTCCATTTCAGTTAAGAGGTATCTACACTTTCATGGTCAGCACTGGTGAAGCAGGTGTTATTTTAAGTGTAGAAAGCACGGGCAGATCCTCTGGGATGAGAGGCATGTTATTACAGAGGTAAGCATCTAGTGTGAATTCTTTCTGTTATATTTAATAGCCACACTCCACAAACTTCATTGCACGTGCAATGACTAGCCCTCAATTCCACTGGATCCAGTTGCTCTGTCCCAGCAGCTGCATGCAGCGATAACCAAATTCTTGTGTGGAAACCTAATATCATGGGCAGGAGGTGAGGAAAGCTTAGTCAAACCATCAGATTTCAGAGATCTCTAAAGCTCTCATGCCAACTGGGTACAGCCAAAACGCTACCTGGAAAATTATTCTGTACAGAATAAAGCCCTAAAAAGTTTAAGTAGGTGAAAATGGTATTTTAGAAGCTGGTAGAAACCATGACCAGCACTATGACTTTCTTAGAATCCGAAGTTATTTGCAACACAAATTCTTCAAAAGATCTTTAATTTTTCTAGTATAGGACAATCTTGCCATTCTAACCTATTAACATTCCACTACTCTTTTATTGAGTGGCAGTGATCAGGCACAGTCTAAAACCTGGTTTTCCATTATCCCTGTGGAGAACCTCATAAGCTCACAGTCAGATTCACGTAAGAACTGTTCATTCAGGTGCAGTTTTCATGCCCTGCACCATCACAGAAATATCACCATGGCAATTTTAATGCTTACTCTGTGTGCTTCCATTTCCCTACCATTAGTATGCCAACTCCAGGAGAAGGAATCTCTTAATATTTAGAGATGAGAATTCTGAAGGTATCTGCTGCTCACTGCTTACAAGTAAGGTGTGGAGATTTTTTTCCCTTCTGAATGAGGTCTGTGCATCTCTTCTGCAAACAGGTAAGGGCACAGCTTCTTTCCACCTGGAAAGCTTTGATGAGATCTGTGATGGGGTGGAAAATGAACAGTCACCTTTCTGCTCGAATTTCTCATGTGCAGCAGTCTCACCTCAACACAGAGAAAGCAAGATTAACCTTTGAAGCTCAAAGAGTGAGCACCAACATTCTCTCCACTGCCAGAGCTACCAGCCGGATTTTTAAATTTCCTACAAATTTTCTGCATTTTTTTTTAAAAAAAAAAAAAAAAAGGCAGAGAGTGCTATTTCTGTGGGAAGGGCTAAGCCATGAGATGAGTAAATACCTATTAACCAGTCAAGGGCTGCCTCCTTTGCAACCAGCAAGAGACAAAATACAGAATGCTACTGTTCAACAAGCCTGGCATCTCCCAGAAGTATGAGCTCTTGCTGCCTCTCCTCTCTGTTGCTGATATCATTCCCACCTCTTCCTTCTTTCCCTAGGAGAGATGTGACTTGTTTGTACAAGAGGCGGCCAGCAGTGAGCAAGGTATAGCAGGCTCACTCCCCAGCTGAGCTCCCAGACGACTCTGCCAACTTAACTTGCTCCTGAGTCAGTACATCTGCTCTAGACTTGCAACATCGCCACTTTGCCTATCAAAACCTCAGTAGTTTTCACACCAAGGCTGTGAAAACTGTAGAGATCAGCCCAGACTTCCGCATAGCACATGCAGTTCAGAACCCAAACCTTTCCCAAGACCTGTGCTAACACATTTAGCACCCTCAGTGCCTAATATTTGCTAAAAGGGTTCAGTATTCCCCGGTACCCAAGTGCCCGTCAGAAGCTCGAGAGCACAAATTCAGTTGGGCCACAACCATATCAGCAGTTTCACCAAGATTTTCTTTTCAAAGGGAAAACCATGGAGTCATTCCAAAACAGAAACCGCAAGTCTTAAAATCTTATGAGTAGTTTAGCAAGTAGATGCTGAGTGTGCCAACAGTCTTGAGCTTTCTTGCAAAGTCCTAAAGATGAGAGCTAAGGAGCTAGCAGCAGAAGCAAAAATTAGGCATAAAGCTAAAACTGGCCTGGCAGGGTAACTCTGATTAGAAAGCAGAAAGTTCTAACCAGCTCACTGCCACTGTGCAGCTTCTTTGAGCAAAAGGTGTGGGAGCTCCTAATAGCAATTTAAAGCTGCCAATTAGCTTGAACACTGCTGAGCTCCTCTAAGCTTCTTAGGTGCCGCACAGCCGATGGCTAAACTTACAAAGGGTAATAGATCCTCACTGCCCTTGGCTGCGCCTCTCTCCCTGTCCCTGTACTCATGGTTTGCACCCAGCCAGGTTTGTGAGAGACAGCACAAAAGACGTGGTGATCAGGAGACATCAGCATCTTCTCGGGTGGATCGGTGCCAGCATCCTCAAATCAGGCACTCATCCGCGCACTGTGTACCTCAACAAGTGGAACCAGAAATCACAGCCCAATCAAGGTGGGGACCTTACACAACATGCAGGTGAGCTTCATGCTCAGCCCAGCCTCCCGCATGCACCTCCAAACAACCAGCTCATTGTGCAGCCTTGTAAATCTCATGACATCACCACAACAGAAGCTGCTATCTTTGTAAGAAAACAATTTGGTTCCCAGGATACCTACAATTTCAAGTAACTCACAGTTGCTCAAAGCCAACACTGTGACCCTTCCCTACAATACTAAGCAGGTTTTCATTCTTTCTTATTCAGTCCTTATTCCCTGCCGAGGACCACTCATCCTTGCTCCTAAATATTAAGTACATTTTTCTCTCACAGTTAAATTCCCACTTGGCCTACAAAACACTTTGGAATCTCAAAACAGAAACAGTTATTACAAACCTGTAGAGAGGATTATAAAAGACTACATGCCCCTATTACATAGCTGCCAAGTTCTGAGAAGATTCTCAAGTGACACTTCTCCCTAAAGCCAGGGAAGGCTTTCGTGAGAGGTTTAGGAAGTGGAAAATGGAGAATAGCAGAAAAGGTAATTATTCGTGGGAGAAAAAAAATCTGCACTTTTTCCTCTTAAACAATGTATGGTTCTTTTCTTACGCAACTGTAGACCCTTGCCCCTGTTCTTTTCTCTGTAAGGCTTGTTCTCACCAACCCCTAATTAATTCCATCTTACAGTCTCTTCATCACTGGGAATCCAGACTGGGCTGTTCCCCCTTAATTCTTTATCCTTTGCAGCAGTGCAGGAAGAAGATGAGAAGAAAAGCATCCTGAACTTAAAAAGGACCTTAGCCCAAGGCAGCTGTGAAAAAAAAAAAAACCCAAACAAAACACAAACAATTTAAAAGCAAATGCTGCTTAGCTCCTGCACATTTGTTGCTTGCACAAAAAAATGCACTAGTGTACTTGTGGTCAAAGGTAAACATCCATGTGTACCACAAGCAGTGCATAGAGCTTGGCAAAAGCACCACAGCCAAAAGTTTTATCCCCCACCCTTGCCAAGGAGGCATCATCCAGCTGACATTCATCTGTCGCAGTCCAGTTTCAAAAGAGTAAGACCCTTTTGATTTCTTCTGTCAAGGAGGAAGGTATGGGCAGAGCAAAGGTAGAGAAGCATTTCTGTGGAGACAAGAACAAGCCATGGAAACAGACAAGGTGATGAGATAGTGACCACAACAAGTTAAAATTAACAACTGAAAACCAAACACACCGTCTTTCACGCTTTTGCACACAATCTGAATTACCCCATAGAGGCTGTTTCACTTAGAAGTTTTCATCTTTGGCTTTCCTTCATGAAAACTCATATATTCATTGTCACTGATCTGAACAATCACAGCCTTAAACTCAATTTCTCAGAGCAATGGCAGAATTGCTGAATACCCCTCCCCTTAAACCTACCTCTACAAAAACACAGCCTCTGTGGTCTCAAACACAACCTTGTCTGTGTGTGGTGGTTTTCATGGTGAGAGAGAAGAAGAAAAAAATTTGTTTTAAAAGATCACAAAGCTCTCCTGTGATGCTCTCCCATACACAGGAGTTTTAAATGCCCGGTCGCCCTGTCATCACTGCACAGCCTCTTGCTGCTCTATTCTTTCAGCTATTTTCAATCTGAATGTTTCTTGAAGCCTGAGTATGCACAAGTGATTAGGGGCTTCTTTTGGGTTGTTCTTTTTTCCCTTCAGCAGACTTCTGGGAAAAGAGAATATAGGAGTTCCAAAGAGAATACAGGAGCTCCAACCCCCACTGATGCCACAGTCAGACGAGTACATTTCCCTTTTTGAAGGGAGAGTTCACAGGACACTAGAACCTACTACAACGCTGTGCATTTTTTTTGCATATTATCCAGGTCATTCAGGCATACAGGCTAAACTTAGCTTTCTTATTTTAACCACTTAAAACAAATGACTTGGTAAGGGATCATCTCAAGGGATTCAAACATAATGTAAAAGAAGCCCTCCAGTACTCCCCAAGATATTTTAAAAAAGACCCACTCTGCTTCCTTCTGGCATCTTCCAAATGTTTTCAGAAGAACCTGGAACCAGCTATTATACGCCAATTTGTTGATTTGACCTACTTTAGAACAAAACCCTGTACAAAAGCACCACAACGCTCCTCATTCCATTCTTCTTCACAATGCTGGAAAAGTCTTCGTGCATCTCAGTAATGCTGTGCTAATTTACAAAGGACTGGACCTTTTTTTTCATCCTTTAAAGATGTCTGAGATGAAACTTTAGAGGAAGGAGACTGAAGATCTTACATAAATGCAATGAGGATTCTGAGCTGTAGTTATGCAAAAAGGTGTCTTACTGCAAATCATCTGAATCCCACATTTAATCCAGTATGACGAGGTAACGACCTGTAAAACCTCTTTCATCAGCTCTACCCCTTAACCTTTTGTTAGAGGTTATATAAGGTTAGTTTCCCTTTGTGATTTAACCCAGCTATTGTACCTGTTTTTCAGGAAGGAAAGCTGGCTGTGGGAGAAAAATCCACTTTGGTTATGCATAAGGAGGTCACCATCAATTTGGTCAAGGCAGGACACTTGAGTTGCTGGCTCAGATCAAGGCTCGGGAGCCTTCTAACTCAGAGCACTTTGTTCTCCTTATTGCTGCATGATGTCAATATTTGCAAATCAAAGCTCAATCCTGGTCCAGAATGTCAGAATATATATTCTCACCTACTGGATATGATGTTGACTAATGAACTGTGAAAGAAAAAGGCAACACGAGAAGAAATGACAGGGCCAGGGCAAAGAAATAGCAAGTATCAAGCACACACTGGGTTCAGGAAACATTCTTGTAGGCCAGCTTGGTTTGGCCATCTTAGCCATGCTGAGATCAAGGCTCCCAAGATACCCTCAAAACAGGTGGAGCAGGTTTACTATGCTTTTGGCAGACCCAAATAAGAATGATTAATATATCCTTTGATGATGGGATAGCTAATTAAAAGGATCTGTAGCTAAGGTGCAGTATTTCAGGTGTTCTGCAACTGGGTTTTCCCTCTGCTTAATACATTTCCTTCTCTCTCTAGTAAGGTAGGCTATGAAGAATAAAGGCAACCCCATGTCCTCACCCCAAACATCCTCCATCCTACAGCCCAAACATACTTATTTTTTTCTCCTTACTTCTGCTACATTCCCCCTAAACCTGCAAAATACAAAGCTCCTGAGGACTAAACCTTTCATTACTTGCCACACTGCTTTTTAGCTGATTTATCTGATGCTTAGTAATTATGTCACAAGTCCCTCAAATGCAAACATGCACTTGTTCCCAATGTTTTCCCTGCCGTATGTTGTGCAAACTGACATCATGAAGCCTCCACAGTGAATCCAGACACCCCTATCAGAAGGGTAAAGCCACACGTGCTCATCTCCAAAATCCTAGAAGGAGAACAAATGAACCCAATAAGGATAAATAACCCGTGGAGAGAAAATGTCTTTCCTACAGCAATGCTAACCAAAAATTTCTAGGTCACAACCTTGCAGAAACGGGTCTGGTAACATCTAATTAGCAGTCCTGCTGCGCAACTGCATTTTGTAACAGTAAATCCAACCAGATCAGGAGGAAAGGAGAGGGGGATCTGTATATAAATATAATAATTTTCATCCCATTTGAAGAGATTTGCATCATGTTACTGTTTTGTGGGGCTCCCCCCCAGCAGGAATAATCAACCCACACAAGTGATTTTGAGTTATTACTGAAAATCATTTCACTCCTATTGGGAAACAGTTTACAGGAGCAGCACAGAGTTTTATTAATTGATTCATTTTAAAACTGGAATATTAAGAATTTTGTTTGCTGCCAGAAGAGGGGTGGAGAAGGTAAGGAAAGTTCACATACCCAAGAGACTATTAACCAGAATCAACTTGGACAATATATTTGAGAAGCATTTCCTTCCAGCTACTGTAGATAGCTGTCCTTAACATGCCTTTACTTAAGCAGCCAATTTTCCACTGTGGAGTACAATGAGATTCAAAACACACACGAAACCAGAGTATAAACAGACACAAACATCCACCTAGTGATATAACAAAGGAAAATACAGGGGAAAAAAGTTAAGCTTCTCTATATTCTTCCCATTATAAAATATCTCAGCATTTTAAAAGTACTCTGCTCCAGCCCCCCCTCCCACCCCCCAGCCCCCTTTTTAAAAAATGACAGTATTATCACAAAACACCCTGCTTAGCTGTCTTTGCAATGAGGCGGAGGGATAAATTCCACCCAATGTTATCACACAGGGATTCGTGTTTCAGATGACACAAGCAGCAGCTGGTACAGCACGAGTGGGGCTGCAGCAGCAGAGGCGGCAGGAGGGAGCGGTGGATCGGGCAGAGCTGGTCCGTGCGAGCCGTACAAAGTCAGAACACTTAAAATACATATGAAGATCTTGTCACAGACAGCAGAAGCGACAAAGAGATGAGAGGCAGCAACAAAGAGTGAAAGACTAAGGAACAACTCCCTTTTTTCAAGAGTTTGAGTTTGTTAAAGACAGACTGAGCTGCTTCCACATCAGTAGAGCAGGATGGTCCTCTACCCTCCAAAGCCCTGACGGATGTCAAATTTATTTTTGTAAATCTCTGGCAATAAAAACCATGCATGGCATCTTGTTCACTTCCTCCCTACCACATCATTTGCCAAAATCCTTAAGCTGTGCTTTCCTTAACCATATCTCCAGACCAGCACTATCTGTTCTGCTCTCAGTGACTAATGATGATCGTGCACATCCCCTGTCTTTGTAAAAGCCTCTTTTAACGAAGGTACAAGAGCTGACAGTGATATCTTGGTACCTGGGACCAGTGTTGCTAGCCCTGAAGCAATCAGACACAATAATGAAAATTAAAAAAACCCCAAACCACCTATTTTTTCTTTCCCAAACTCTCATGTGATTAAAATCCATTAAAATGCAAACAGGCTTGAATTTTATTTTATCCATCAGTGACCACACTTCACTGTCCCTGGGCTATGACTGTCTCTTTGTGAATTCTCCACACATAAGAGGATTCAAGCTCTAGGTTTAGGAGCAATCAATCTAGTAAACCTTGCTAAATATATATGTGTGTGTGTATATTTTATAATGATCACTATTTTTCACGCTGACTTACACTGATCATTGAAAAGCACATTCAGTTTCATGTTTGCTCATCTCTGAATAAACAAAACGAAGGCTGTCGGGTATCCAAAGACAAATGAGACATTACAGATGTAGACAAAACCTATCATCACCCTGAAAGCATTTCTCTTTGAAATTATACAGCCACACAGCAGTTATTCAGAGCAGAGATTGCTGTATGTGTTTTCAATTCAGCCTGGGCCCGTTGGGCACAGCGCAGGGAGGGAATGTGATGAAACACAGAAGTATAGAATATTTCAGTTGGAAAACTGTTTCTAGTACAACTGATGAGGCTCTACACTGTCAACTTTTTTCCCCTCCGCATAATCGATGATTCAGAAACTTATGACTCAGAAAGGATGTTTTTCTTCCCCTTGCATTCTATGGTTTCCATTTCTCAGGAAAGGTCTCCTTAGGTTCATGTGTAGACATTCATATTTAATATGACTACCTGGAGTTTTGCTATTAAAATAAATGTACCTATACCTATTTAAACACGCAATTCCCAATTAAGCACAACAGTCAGAGCCCCAGCTGGGTTCATCCTGCACAGCAGCGTTTCTTTCCCATCGGTAAATTTTGCCCCCTTTTTGCCTTAGCAGAAAAAAACACCAAAACCTGTTTCAGGGACACACAAGTCTGGAGTTAGAAATTATAGTTTCCACAGTAACAGTAGGAAGGTGTCAGAAGTCTTGGCACATACACTGCACCGTGCAGCAAGGCTGTTGTAGAGCTGGCACCCACTGTTCAAGATGCTACATATGGACACCATAAATTGATTTGGTTGCTGCACAAACACAAATTTCTCAATTAGTACCTTTGAGCCATTCATGTCTTTTGCCAAGGAACCCGAAACTCCTGCTCTACAAATATTATTCCCCTCCCCCCAAACCTAACGGCGTTTCACAATTCTATTTGAGGGCCACTTCTGTGTATGGACACATAGCATTCACAGAAAGCTCAAAAGAAACTCCACAATGAAGAAGGAAAAACGTATTTCCTAGGAAGAAATTTTCCCTTTTGCAGCTATTACAGTACATCTAAGCGGGAGCTAACGATCTGTCATTCTAACGAGCTCCTCAGGCGGGTTTTGTGGCAACCTGCACTGAGCTCCCTGCTGCTGCGCATAAGCCAGCTAAAAAACACTTTTTTAGCAGAGCTAAAATAGTGGCTGCGGCAGTCATGTATCTGCATGAGGAAGGGAAAAAAAAGTCATTAGCAGTGCTGTATTGGATATGGATAGAGGGATTTTGGACACGTACAGGATTTGACCCTGTAGGGCCAAGACAGAAAATTTTGCACCATCTTTTACTGGCATACGTTGGTTTGTTCTTTCTTTATTATTAATTATGTATGCTGCTATCCCACTGACTTGTCTGAAGTCTTGGGGCAACTAACTCAGCCATTTCCTTGAGATGAATAGCGAAAGATAGATAAAACTTTTGATGCCTAACCCCACAAAGTCACAAAACCCTCACCTCCCACCCTGCCAGGGTATTTCCTTAGGTGTCCCATGCTTTCTACAAGTCTTCTGGATTAAAAGGCTTTTACTGACACAGGTCATCTCTAACATCGAGATGTGGTAAATAAGAATCAAGCCTTCACATGACAGTTACACACATGCAAGTGGGGGTGGAAGTCACAGTCCAAAATCACAGAAACCAGCGCTGAAAAAAATGATTCAGCTCTTTCACAGCAGACTCCGAACAATTATCCCTTCCTCTCCCGTTCCTTTCCTACACTTCAACCTATTTTCAATAAGTCTCAGTATCGTTTGGCACTACCTCAGTAAAGGAGAGGACTGTCATATCAAGACACCAGTGGTTTGAACCATACTCGTTTTATCAAGCTACAGGAGGGCTGACAGGAAACCTACTGTCAACCACACTGTGGCCAGAAGCCTGCTCTTGCTGAGCACCATTCCCTCAGCAGCCCCAGCATGAAAACACTTCATATATTAAGCACACAAGTTGTCATTGCTTAATAAAGCTCACAGAGGAACCAGTTACTAAGGCTATTTATACAGGGGACAGCCAATATGCTTGATCAGTAAACTAAAAAAAGCATTGCTTAAGCGGAGATGACTGTGGGCTCCTCACACGCAGCTCAGCCAGTGGCACCACCTGGAGTGGTGTCACTGACAAAGCTTCTTCTCACCTGCAAATGGAGCCAGAGCTAATAGGAGGGATAAGGAAGATGGAGACATACTGCAAGAATTTAAAGTTTGGCAGATTTTTTTGTAGTCATTTATCAAAACCTCTTGTCAAAGCACCTGTGTCACTAAATGACTGTTAGAGGAAAACCGCTCTTGGGAGTAACTACATTTAAAGGGCTTTTATTTAATGCACTGGGAACTCACAGACTTAAGAAGAAGAAAATCTACAGGACCTCAGCTTCGAATGAGTGAGATGCACCTAGAAGTCTGACCATATTGTCATCACAGAAGTATGCAATAATCTCAGAAGATTTTAAGGTTTTACTTGGGAGTAGTCAGAGTATGGGATGCAGGAAAGCGCTTCAGTTCCTACGAAACATGCAAAACCAGCTAAAGTCAGACATAAAATGAATAAGCAGGTCTGCTTACAATTTGCCATTGGGCTCGGCAACATACTTCCTTGCATTTCGCTTTTTAGAAAGAGAGACTTGTCTGTGACAAGGGGAGAGAGGAAGGAGAATCAAAGAGCTTTGCAAAATAAACAAGTGTCAAGAACTTGAATCCAAACCTCATACAAAGACAAGAAACTATTAAACCAACACATAACTCTGACCTCCTAGGTCTCAAACCTACAGGCAGTGTCGGTAGCGATGTGTGGTGATAGCTGACATAAATACCTGTGCCTGAGCTGGAAGCGTGTTTGCTCGCTACCTGTTCTCACATGCCATTGTCAATAACCTGCCTCCTTCCTGCATCAGGCTTCAGACAAGTGGATTTTGAGAAGGATGCTCCTATACTAAATGCACATATTAAAATGACCAGCATATTCCCCATAAGAGATAAAGACAGAGGCTGCTTGCTCTCTCAAACATGAGCTTCTTTGACAAACTAGTTATTTCAGTCACTTTTTTTCACCTTCTCTGTGCAAAATATTTTTTAACTTCACTTGAACACGTGGTCCCATGACTTGTGAAGAGCTCTCTCGCCCACAGAACACCAGATGTCTAGCTAGAGCTTTCTTCATCGTAAGAACAAAACCACGCCGGGGACAGTTGGTTTCAATGCTAACATGTCAAGAGTTTCATGCATTAGCCTGTTGTTTACATAAATAGCTTCCTTTAAACAAGTGATGTTTTACAGGATTATGAAGTTATTTATTTCAGAAGAGTCTAAAGAGCCTCTTGAGTAACTATCACAGAGAAAGCATCACCACAGAAAGCATAAGGCTGAATGATAATACAAGTTAATTAAAGCAAGTGATCAAGTAACTCTATAATAGAGAAATGGTTTAAATAAGGGCATGAGATAATTTTGTGTATGTTTGTTTACTTCTAAAATGCCATTGCTTTGAGTCCTAAATCACACACTGTTAACATTACAAATCTACACCGTTCATTGTTTGGAAAAAACCTAAAGACCTAAAAACCAAACACTTTCCTTTGGGTTTGTTATTTTAAGGAAAAAAGGGTCAACATGCCTAGGAAGTGCTTGTTGTGTAAGCATGCAGGCAATTTTCATCTCACGCCAAGTTCCATGACGGGCAGTGTTGGTGGAAATGCAAACCAGGGAGCTTTGCCTGAAGAGAATCCTACCACAGCAGAGCTGACCCTCTCACTGCAGGCTCTAAGTGTATGTGTCTACAAGACTTAAGGTTCCCATTTCCAGTGTCAAATGAACTTAGCAGGGACAGAGTCTTCTACGATAGCTCAACCACTAGGTACAGTTCCCCTTTCTGCACTCTCTGATGGCTGTGTTTTAGGCCCATCTTTAATAAAAATACAGAATTTTGAGTAAAGTCTAACACAGTTTCTTTTCCGTTTCCTAAACCTGGGCTTGCTCACCCCCTCAAGAGAAACAGCAAGTACCAGCAGCCCTCCTGGGCTGTGGATTAGGTGCCAACATGCCACAGACAGCTCTGGACCATGAGCATCTCCTGATCACCTCCCAGGAATCCTGCCCTGTTAGGTCCTGCAGCTGAAGTTTGTCTTTCTGGAGACTCAAGAGTTGAAACAAAGCTTTGCCAAAAACTCCAACTCCAACAGCTCCAGACGTAGCTCCTCCTCTGGAAAGCAAAGACTGTTTTTCCTCCAGTTATCGCCAGTTATCAAAGGAAAAGCTTCTCCCACCAAAACCCCAAATCTTTAACTTCACTGGGACCCCCTTCTCCCAATCCCCATACTTTCACTGTTTGGCTGCCTCTAAGAAAGCTGCATCTCTTCAAACCCCTATCTCTCTGCAAGGAAAATACAGGAGACAAGACACCTCTGGGATGCAACTACCCTCTCCTCAGATAATTCTCGTGCAATAATTTCTCATAATCAAGATAATAATATTCTTGCATGCACCAGCTGTCAGCCTCTTCTGCACGAGCAGCATCAAGTACAACATCCCAACAGTCCCACGGATACGGGTCACAAAACCAAAGTGCATCCTGAAATGCAAGACTCTGCCATTCACTTGCTGTGATTTTATGAGTCAGAAAATAGCTCTTACAAATATAAATGTCCTCATTCATCCCACTGAATGTTAATTTTTGGATTCAGAGAAAATGGTCCAGGAATTAATGAAACTAAAACCAACAGTAAACGCTGAATTGAGCACATCTAGCTGCTTAGAGGCACCACTTGGTAATTAAAACTAGATAAGAGTAATTTTATTACCTTCAGATATTATGGCTAATTATTTTGTGTTATGTTCATAAATATTCAGCTGAATAGCATTAGCCCATTGCCCACATTAAACATTGCAATGCACAGCTCACCAGCAAAAGGAAATACTATGGGGTGCGGGGTGGGGTGTTTAAAGGATACTCAAAGCTGTCAAATGCCAGAAATGCTGCCCCGTGCATCTCCATCCCCTATGATTTTCAATATACCATGTAACACAGTATTTATTACCATGAAGCCACACTACAGTTTAAAAAGACAAAGCAATACCAGTCTGCAAGGTGTTGTTTTCATAGTTATAACTCCATTAAAATATACAGTCGTTTTAATGCAATGTAAGTACTAGGTATAAGCAAGGATCTTGAATTCTGACAATTAAAAGTCAATGAGTTTCAACATTAAGGCAACATCTTGCAAGAAAACACAGGGGATGGTAGCAGAAGGTGTATAAACTGCCATTTGCACAGCACTTAAATGAATGCATGAATCACAGAATAAGCTCAGTTGTGTAGAAGTTCCCTAATAAAAAACTCAAGCAAAAATAAACTACTTAAGAGGAAAAGAGATTTGGGGGTGGAAGAACGTGATCAGTAGAAGGACTTCTAAACTGAGAATGTGGTTTTAAAAACATGAAAATAGCAAAGTTGCTCCAGTGAGTAATAAATACTAAATTCCCATATAACGCAGGAAGAAACAGTTTCGTATTTTGGGAATCCATGAAATAAATTATGTGGAACTGTCTAGGCTTTAATTTGAGTTTTAAATGTGAAAATCCAAATCTCTAACTAGGTTTGTATATAAAGGTAGAAGATAGAGAATTTAAGGGATCTAGACTGTAAAGATATTAAAAAGAGCACAGAGTTTGAATAACTTTAAAAGCTATAAACTAATACAAAAGCCAAAATCAATTCCAGAAAGGCAAGGAAAGAGATAAAATATTCTCGCTCACTCTAGGCACAAAAAACTTCATAAAATTAATTAAAGCATGAAATCAAAATTAAAAGACCAAGGAAACATATCTTTATCCAGGTGAAGAAAGAGAAGCAAATAATTCTGAACAAGTGCCTCTTTATGAAAACTGTAACAAGAGAGTGACTGTGAAAGCTAAATGTACACTACATAAAAGAAATCAGTGTTTGCCCTCTTGCCCCTGCCCCAAAGCAAAACAGAGATACCCAGGGAAGATACAGGTAATTGATTTTGCTCAATAATTATTTTGTCATCAGTCTACAATTAAACTCACACAGCCCTGAGACCCAGATGAGAAGCAATGGTGAAATAAATGTTATCCAAGAACTTTCTCGCAAGCTCATGGCTCAACAGTGTTAAAGAGTCATTGGTAATACTCAAAAATAATAAAAAAAAGGCGCAGCAGCTCACCTACAACTCTTGGATCCAAGGCTTTGTCTGCATAGCTCCTTGCTTATCTTGTTTTGATCAAAATCATGGTATGTTCACAATCAATGTGTTTATCCTTCCACAAGCTGACACATTTACTAGAAATTAAAATGTTCTTAAATTTCTAAAGTTATAATTAACAACTTAATAGTGAGTGTAAAGCCTTTTACCTCCAGGCTTTGCACATGCTGATGTAAAGGCTGGGTCGAAGTGCTCAGACATTAGCTTGTATGCACCAAAAGCACATTATTCACACTCAAACCCAGTCCAGGCTTCTCCTGTGAAGCCCCCTGCAGCACACCAGCAAAGAGCCCTCCTCTTCCCACCAACCATCCACTCCAGCTGTCCACTCCCTCAAAACCCCGTGCTGTGGTGTGTTGCAGAAGACATGCCCCATGTATCAAGGAGCCTCGGCACCTCGCCAGAGCTCCAGGCAGAGCCAGAGGCAGCTCTCCTGAGGTTCAGCATCCTTTCATCGCCTGAGAGGATGAATGAGTTCATCCAGGAGGGATTTCTACAGCCAAGAAGTGATGAAGCAGTGTCTGAACATGCTTCCTAGACTGTGAGACCAACTGGAAAATATTTATTCTGATTTTTTTTTTTTTTCTCCTTTTCTTTTTAAATCCTGCTTCCCTCTTTGTTGCCAAAAAAACAACCAAGCCTCTTTTGGAAGGCAACCACTTGTTGAAGAAGGGAACTGCTCTTCCCTAGGCTTACAAAGAAGTGTTGCAATCTCCACCAATCACTACACAAACCCACGTAGATGATCCAGCCTCTGCCACTCTGCTGCAGAGATGAAGCAAAACACAAGAGGCCAGGGAAGCGCTGGAAGGAAGATAATCTGCAAGTATTTCAGAGGAAAGTGGAAATACTTTTAATGAAATGAGCTTGTGAAAGGGCTTGGCTCCTCAGACAGAAGACAGACAGAAAGCATGCTTCCAGGTTCTCCAAAGCAAGCCTCTCCCACCGTATATTTAACAACACAGAAAAGGTTCTCTTGGGTTTGGGTCATAATGACAAGAATTTCTGTCCAAACAGATGTTTCCTGGGAGACTTTTGAACAAGTTGTTCCAAGTTAAACTGTCTGTATACTTTGGAGAAATCCCATGTCTCACACCATCTCTTGGCTAGTAAAATGCCTGAACACTTCTACCACAGACTTCAGTTGCTTGAAGATTCCCAAATTCTGCCTCTCTTGCAGAGGAAAACAGAATCCATCTTCTTAAGTTTTTCCTTGAACAGCAGACAGGACTGTAGGCATGAGAAGACACCTTCTGCCCACCCAAGCATCAAAACTGTCAGTGGACAATTCAGTGCCTTCCCCACCTCATCCCACGCCCCCCCAAACTAAATTCCTGTGGAATTTGGAAGGGTAACAGAAGATTTGATAACTTCTGGGCATCTAGACCGAGGTTGAAGAACACGACAGATGAGGTAGATTTCTCTCACCCTTCTCCAAGTTACCTCCCTCAGACATCTAAACCCCAGGAACTCACAAGTTTAGCCACTGTTTTATCAGGTCTCAGCCTACAGTACAGTGTGGGACAGGAGACTCTGCCCAGCAGCTCCAGCCAACTCTGGCAAAAGCAGCTCTTTCTTAAGGAAAAATAAAGCCAGTGGTAAGCAATCAGTTGTCCTATGGCTACAAATGCCACATAACAGCATGTCTTACAGGGTGAACTAGTTCTCTTAAATCTAAGCTATTCTCTACCTGAAGATTGGAGGGTGAACCTTTGACAAGGCAAAGGCTGAAAAGAAACTCCACAGAGGTTTCCATCCCACCAAAAGCTTTGTGGTCCTGCAACAGCAGCTCAAGCAGGACCTCGCTGTTTCACATGATTTTGTGGGTGACTGCATCAACCTTGTTTCCCTGGACACCTTCCCGGCTATGGCTCCCTCCCTTGATAGAGTTTGACTTTTAATCTAGTGTCCCATTGTTTTTCTCTCAGGTCCCGAACCATGATTCTCTTTGCAAAAGCAGTTTCAGGAGGGTCAGACAGAGGTCTGTCTGCCCAATCCCAAAGAGCCAAAAGGTTCTATCATTGTTCCATAACTGAAACAAAGCATTTACCAAGTGGTGGCTTCTCATAAACAATCCTTTTTCTCTGTTTACTTTTCACATTACTAAAAGCAAAGCATCCCAATAACCTTGTTCACTGACAATACTTATGAATTCTGAGAGAACCATGAGATACCAAAGTGCACCAGAACAGAGGGAGAAAGGGTGCTCTGCCCTTCATATACTGTAATATTTTGATCCAAAACACTTATATCACAGAGAACACCTTCCCAATATAGCTTGCTGGCCTATACTAGTGGGCAGAAGAGATCAAACAGAAAAGCTGTCCCAAGCAGTCTGCAATAAGAAAATCAGATTTCCAGGAGGTTTCAACAACAGTGGGAGTCTGCAGTAGAAATCTTTGTTTTTAATGTGAATGACTAGAGAGAAGAGAAAAAACCAAACCAACCAATCCCTTAACAAGAAGCCAACAAAAAAGACAAAAGTAGTTCTATTAGTTCTTTTTTTTTTTTCCTTCATGTATTCCATGCAATTTAACAAGCCTCATCAAGCCAAATTCCAGTTGAGAAAGGTCTTGGAGAAACTCAAATCAGTGACTGTATGTAACTAGGTTTGAACAGATACAATCCTTAGTGATTTCTTTTCTGTCATTTGTTTTTGTTTTAAAGCTATGTGAGTGCTTCCAGTAGCAAGCAAAAGCCTGTCAGAGACATTCCATGGGGACTGAAAGACTTTCTACTCCTGTAGACAGAGTATATTCTTCTTTCACTAGTACTACACTGAGGTTTTTTGAATACTGATGACTTGTCCAGCAGTCTCAACTAGATCCAGATGTTATTGGGCTTTTAATACAATAATCTGGAGGGCTCTGGAAAGCGCTAAGATTTTGGGGAGAAGGAAGGTTTATGTTTGGTTTTATTAAAAATTTAAATGTTGTGATTTTTTTCCAAGCATCCCAGTTACCTGGTTCAGGCTGGGTAGCCCAGGAAAGACCGAGAAAACAGAAGGCAAATTTCTCCCCTTTTCCTCCCTTTTTTTCCTGCTTTATGAGTCTTGTTATCAGCAGGGTAGATTTAAATGAAATCTCAGATTGGCATCTTGCTGACCTCAATCCCAGCTGGCTAAACCTTTGAAATGCTGCTGTCCTTGGCACCTACTGGAGAGCAGCCATCAGATTAGCTGGTTGATCACAAACTGGTGATTCTAGTATGAGGAACTAGATCCGTTCCACTGTCTCGAACACTGTTTAGAAGACAGCTTCATTTCTCTCTGCCCTTGGTACTTCATTTACAGCAGCAGGCTTCTACTAGCTAGTACCTCAACCAGAGCATTACAACACCACAAAGGCTACTGTGCTTGCAGGACTGCATGCACAAAAGAGAGAAGTGCTGCTGCTTCCACCAGATGATGCTTGTTTTAAAGGGACCTCCAAGCTTCTAAGCACGCACCAAAACATCTCACACAACTTCCTCATGAGAAAAGGCGCTTTTTCAGTTGCTTTTTTTTTAAATTAAGATAAAATATCAGAGAGTTGGCAATGTCATGTTAATAAAGCTAAGTTAAAAAATAGTTTAAACAAGTGTCATATGTCCCAAATAAATGTTTCACTACACTCACCTATTACACAAATAGAACAAAACAAAAATAAGAGTTCATTACCTGTGCTCAAACCATTCTGATTATCATCTGTCTTGCCTTCGTTTACTGACTGACTGCCAGGCTCCCCTTTTCGACCCATTATCTTTGAAAAGCCACTTGAGAGAGAGGAGAATATACCACGGATGAAATATCCCTGCTGTTCGGAATCCACCGAGCGCATGGCTTGCAGAAACGGCCTGGCATTCCTGTTCCCAATGTGCGGCACAGGTTCAGACAGAGAGCGGTTGAAGGGAACCCGAAATGGTCTAGTCCTTGCTTGGAGAAGCTTCTCTGTTGGGTCTTCATAGAGATCATCAGCGCTGGTAGCATCCATGCCTGCAGAACTTTTGGCAAGACTTGGATGATTGCATTCCCCTTTCGAGCTGCACGATCCCTCCCTTTTACTTATCCTCCAGGGAAGGCGAGGATGTGTCTGCCACCAGTACACTCCAAGAGGTTTCTCTGGGTCAGAACTCATTTGCTTATTCATCTTCTTGCTTTTCATTTGGTGGTACCAATGATAGTCCTTCAAGGCAGCAGTGCAAGCATCTTGTTCCGACAACGATCTTCTGAAGGTTCTTGGAGAGAGGCTATAATGCCTTTTGAAAGCACTCATTTTCCACCCCTTGAATTTCAGCTCTTAATTTGAATTCCTTGTGGCTTAATAGTCACATAGCCATAGTTCCTCACTCACCATTTTAAAGCCCCAGTCACTTCATTCACCACTGTGAACTGCAGGACTGCAGAGGTTCTTCCTGAAGATCTTGAGCATCAATCCCAGACCCAGGTATTTCTACATCTCAGGAAGAAGGACATGCCCTCACCTAGAGCAAGCTGACTTCTAACAGCACACAAAGCCTTGCTGAGCTTGCTGCCGCTTCCTGCGCTGTCACATTTCTGCACCAAGCTTTCAGGAAATGACTAAAAGAGCCCAGCCATGAAAACCCACAGTGGTGCTCTGCGCCAATCACACTTCACTTTTTTCAGTCTACATTAAAGATTTGGTTAGAAAAAAAAAGAATGCGAAAGTACTTCACTCTGGAGTCACACAGCAAAGTCTCAAAAAGGTATTAAAAATTTGCAATACCCAACTGAGTCATGCACATTAGGCTCTTCAGTTAAGTAGTAAAGTACATAACTATATATAGTGAGTTAAGTATAAAGCAATATACAACATAAAGATGATTCCTTGCATTTCTATTTACCACAGGTACGTCATATAATTTAAGAATACTTCAGAGTTGCCTTTTAGAGAGAGGTAAAATTGGCAGATTCCTCAGAACAGCGTGCTGGAAGTCCAATAGGAAGGCAAAGGGGAGGAATGGAGTAAGGAGAAGAAACGCTGAAACTTAATGTCGTGAGAGTGTAAATACTGAAGAGAACTAAGTAAAGGGGAGGAGAAAAAGGATAGAGAGGGTGGGTGGGACTTCACCAAACACAGACCAAAGCAAAGGGAAGGTTCTGAGGCACGATCCTCTGGCGAACAGACCAGGACAGCAGAAAGATTTTCCTCCCCCTCTCCCCCTTTCTTTTTTTCTTTTAGACAACAGAATAGGGTTTTGTTTTTATGAATCTAGTTGGAATAAGTGAGATGGAAAAAATGTCCTATCTGTTTAACCAAGAGAAAAAAAACCAAAACCCTTGCCTTCTCTACAATTTAAGAAACAGCTGACTATTTTAAAATCTCATAAAGAAAATATCTGCTGGTGAACTCAGATCATGCCTGCCAAGTTTTAGACCAGAACACTTAAATCTCAAGTCTACTCAAACCCCTGAAAATAGGGGGTTTATAATGGAAATGCTGACAGACCTTTGGCAATCAAGTGACAATGAAAACTACTTCTCTGGTTAAACAAAATAATAATCTGGTCTGGCAGACCAATAAAGCTTAACTGACCCACTCTGGGATCCCGCCTTTAAGCTAGGCCACATTTGTCAGCCAAAGTACGTTCCTGACAGTTGCAGATGCAAAAACTTCCTTGCTTATGAGTATCTATGGAAAAGGGTATCACTGCTGCCTAGAATGGGAAGGGAGTTACCCAAAGACCTCCCTCACATCAAGAAATTACATTTTTTTATTAGAAGCAACTATGTGAAATCACCATGCTTACTTAAGATGTCACACCAACCAACCTCAGATAGAACAGCTCAGACGTTGCAATGCAAATTCTGCATAAAAAATAACAATGCTGACTCTCACGCTCTGAGGAAGTCACATTGCTCAGAGCATGAGTCTTAAATGACAAAACATACCTAATCAAGAACTTTGCCACAATTTCCATTCAGAGCAGTGATCTCTCAAGGAAGCACAAGAAGCAGTGAGTATGTGCAGAGATGTAAGTTATTCCATCATGAAAACAGGACAAAGATTTCACCAGGAAAAAGTCTTTTCTTTCTTGATCCCAGGAACTGCTGATCACCCTTCAATGCACCCATCTGATCCCCCGGACTTGCATGGGTTGAGTTCTTCTCAGTAATTCCTAACTTGACCACTAGCATTTTTTCTCCTCCTTGATCCCTTTCATGAAGCACAAAGGCCCGGGAGTCCTTGTTTCCGAAGGCTGAGGCAAACACAGCACTGAGGACCCCAACTTTGGGTCTGCTGTTATTGGATCACCCACCCCTTGCAGCAATAGGCACTCATTTTTCTCACTGAGCCTTTTACTACTAATGTAGCAGAAGTGCTTTGAACAAGTGCTTTGAATTAGCCAGTCTGGTAAAGCAGGCTTTATGGAACTTTAGAAATAAGTATAAACAAATACAACAGGCTATGCTGTGGTTCACTCTAATGGCACAAGCCATAATCAGCAGAGAAAACAGAGAGTGAGAGGGAGGGAGGTTTCTGGTCATCTCTGCAAGCCTTGTTTGTACAAGTTTCTGCTACCACGTCTACATCTACTTTTGGTTTGGGAGCACTGAAGGGCAAGAGAGGACAGAAGACAGACAAGACAGTGCAGCAGCTGAAGTCCTCCTGCGATTTGCTCACTGTAGATTTCTAGAATGCTTTCTAACTCCTGTTGAAATGTAACAACCAAGCTGAGCACTCATACAAACCATGTTTTGAAACAGCATTTTGAAAGCACTTATCTGCTGCATCAGAGACTTGGTATGACCAACAGGAATGACTCAACTCAGATAATATGACAACAGCTGCGTCAATGTTATTCTGAAGCAGGGATTTAGCACAACAGCACTTTGAATAGAATAAAACTTCAGGCGAGATGCTGGGTTTTTTCATGAGGACAGAGATGATCACTAGGACTGCTCTCATCTTAATTCTCTTTCTCACCACCATCCTGTGGACACCTGACTGTACAGAAAGATCATTTCATCTCCTTTCCAATCCAGCTTGCTTTGCACCAAACTCTGACTTACATAGACCACCCAATTCAGCAAGGGAACACACAGAAAGATTAACCACTTACATTACAGCATGAAGCAACATGAAAAGCCAGTTATGGGTTAACTTCTACTTTAAAATATTTTTATTGGTGCAGCCAGAGGTTGGACCACAGCTCTGTACAGAACTAACAATACAGAAACAGACAGGCTTCAATAAGCACTCAACTTGAACCCCATGAACATTAAAGTCACAGTTTAGTTTCAGTTTGAATAATGTTTAGAAGGGTCTTTCCTTTTGACTTCTGATTTCACATTACCAGTGCTCAGATGATGCATTTTGTGACCAAACAGTTGCTTTCACTTAGCTGAAACTTCCCAGTGTACTCTATAGAGGGTCCTTCTCAAAGTGCTTCTAAAGAGGCATACAAGGACTATGTGTTTATTGACATAAAATCACTGATATACAAGTTTGTTTAGTCTACAAATAGGACAATTCCTTTAAATTGCTAAATCAAAACTGGATGCTCTCTTCCTTACACACATCATCAGTAGCAAACCCTTTGCCTATATGAATCTAATGCCACTGAATTAAAATTAGTCTCCTTTGACTCCAGCACTTCTTGTGCACATATAGCATGCAAGAAAGTCATTCACGTAGCAGAACTTTCTCCTTGATCTGCAGTCAAGTGACTCCTGCGAAAACCCCATTCCTTTCAGGGCAGCAGTTTATCCTAGGCAGCATTTACACGGTCTCACTATCACAAAGAAATCAGCTTAGAGCAGTGACTGGTAACATCTTGGTTATGCGAGACCCCTAATCGTGCAGAGCCACCCACTCAGCTGTCAGCAGGTGAAACAATTTCAGTGGAAGAAAGGAGCTTTGTCCATTAACTTGAGAAAATCTGGAATATTTTCACTTATACCTCCTGGTTTTAATACCTACTGCTTTAGAATGTGATCCTCAGCTAGCAAATTTTCCTCAAAAGAAGGGTTTTTTTGATCATATTTGCAGTTCATTGTGCCAAGCCATTCATTTAGCTTTTTCAGAAAATTACTGTTTTCTTCCTAACAATCCAGTCATTTAATCATGCGATTTGACATGTTTAACAGCAGATATTTCACTATTCCGAGACATTGAAGTAATTTATGCCCAAAATGCAGATTTGTTGTGTTGGAATGTAACTGTATTTCAGCATTATACCAGGAAAACAATCTTTCTTAACTTTATAACAACATTTCACAGAAAACATACACAAGCAGCATTACATTTCCACAGAGCATATGAAGATAATTCTTTGGCAACAACCTCTCGCGTGGGTGGTCCACTCCCACTATTCAGCTTTCAAATAACCTACCCAGCTCTGCTGCATGAAGCTTCAGAAATTCCTCAGAGTATTTGCTGTTCAATAAATACTACCAACTAATTAAAAAAAAAAAAAAAAAGCAACACCACAAACCCAAATGCAGCATTGCCAAGCAGCTGGAGGGAGAATCTGTCTGATGATAGAAATTCAGGTTTAATGCTTGCTTGCTCACTGAAAGCTGTCTAATGCTTGAGTGATATTGTACAATATGTACAATTTTAGTTCATCTTTAGCACAGCTTTTATTGAGAAAAAGATGAATCGAAACCTTCCATGACTGAACTATTCCATTTTAAATCAGTTTTGGACCAAGTACAGACCTACCAGCTTCTCATTTTTTAAAACACCTGCAAAGATATGGAGGGGGAGGGAAGAGAAGAGAGAGAAGAGAGAGAAGAGAGAGAAGAGAGAGAAGACAGAGAAGACAGAGAAGACAGAGAAGACAGAGAAGACAGAGAAGACAGAGAAGACAGAGAAGACAGAGAAGACAGAGAAGACAGAGAAGACAGAGAAGAGAGAGAAGACAACATCAAACCCCACACAACCACCAAAACCCACGACAAACCCAGAACATTTATTCATCACACTTGGGTTTTCAACCAAATCCTCTCTTCTAAACAATAAAGACAGCAGGTTAAGAAAACACCACTTCTGAGCAGATCCCAGCTTAAGTCTCCATGTACCAGCCATCAAATGACTTTAACACATAAAGTAAAACGCATGGTACCCTGCATCCTCCCCACACAAACCAGAGGGATGCAATCAGTCAGAGATCCTTGGTTTTGCAGTCTAGCTCCCCTCAGCTCTTTTCCTCTTCAAAACCAGTCCAATTCTCACTGCACTGGAACAGTTCACGGTGGAGTAAGCAATATATAAAGTAGAAACCATCACAAAAGTCTTCAATTGACCCAACTTGACACGTAGCTAAACAGCACAGAAGATGAAAGGCTTTTCCTTCCCTTTAAATTAAAAGACTTTTCAAAATATTAGGTTTTGTTTATGCAAGGCTAAGTAATTAATGACCTAACATCCTCTTCCCACCTCCTATCACCAAGATGCATCTGTTTCCCCCTGCAACGCTTCCTGCAGGTGGATATCACTTCTCCTAGGTTTGGCGCAGACCAGTGCACCTGACTTACTTGACCACTTAATATTTAGTGTGTGAAGTTACACAGAGGACGAATGAAATAGCACTTTCTGAACTGCTGCATTTGGGATCAGAGACTGGAAGAGCAAGGCCTGCTGGAGATTGGAATGGGCATGGCTGGAACACAGATAACTCGCCAAGCCCAAACTGAAGTTCCTGAGAGCAAAGCTGCCATGTGTTTATCTGACAAGCTTTGAGGTGGCAATGTGGATCAATGGCCACCGGGAAAGCTCACCTGTCCCGGATAAATCAACATGGTACACTGTTCTCACTACGTTGAGAATGAAATGTCCTATGAACAAGCTAAATGATGATACCAGCACACTAAAGCACCAGAAAGCACTTCAATTTTGTTACTGGGAACTTCCATCGCAGGTATGCTCTAACTGTTGTACTGTCACTGCCCTGCGTTTCCAAGCCCTTTACCTTTCGCTGTAGCGATTCAGACTCACTCAGCTCCGCATTTGCAGTAGTCTAGTTTCAGGTACTGAAGAACTTGTGAAGATTTTTGCCCTCTAATTCTGTGGCCAAACAACTTCTAGAATTTCTCTACTGATACAAAATCTGCAGCTGAAACTCTCCTGGCTTCATTTTTCCATGCTGTTCCCGTGATCTGCATGCAAAGCTGCTACAGCCCTGTACACTGAGCAGAGCAGAGGGAGATAATATAAATTTATGAGATGCTGGTTGTTGGATGGATGCTAGGAAAAGTTAGCAAGAAAATCCCATTTCAATACATCGCAAATAAACCTGTAGAACAGCAATGCCAGATTTTAATTTCATTTGCAACCTTTTGTTGTTGGTGCTGACAACAAAACACAGCTCGTGCCAAGTTTCAAGGGCCATAAAAACATACACTCAGGAGCTGGCCAAGCGTGTGCAACGAGCCCACACACCGCTGCAAGCACCCCTGCCCCGAGCCAGCCAAGTGTTTGAGCAACATGCACTGGTGCAAAAAACCAAATGGATAACCTGAAGGGAAATGCTCTGGCAACTAGGATGTAGCATGGAAAACTGTAGCAGTAAAAAGGCCCGTTTATAGGGAGCATCGGCAATTGCCTCAGAAATTCGGAGAGATTTACAGGATTCCCGTAAGGCAGGCAAGCCCCCAGCCCTGGCCTGTGACATTGCTGATCCAGCATGTCTGGCTTCTCCGTGGGCTCACCACCATGCTGGGCTGTGGAGCCACTGACACATATGAGAGGCTCAGGCTGGTAGGAAACCTTCTGGAGCCACAGATCACCAACCTCTGCCTTTGAAGAGAGCCAAGTGCACTGACCTACCTCACTGAACTTTTGCCAGATCATCCTTCAACTATATGAATAAAAAAGTTTTAATACCCTCTCTGACATCTATTTCTTCATGCTTATAGGTTGGGCTTGGTACCATCTGAAATACCATATGCAAGCTACTGATTTAGGCTTTTAATGACATTGGTTGTCTATCTCTTCTCCTAAGCAGCAAGTGATCCAACAAGAGGGAACGGCCTTAAGTTGTGCCTGGGGAGTTTAAAGTTGGATATTGGGAAAAACGTCTTCCCCAAAAGGGTTGTCAAGGCGTGGCCCAGCCTGCCCAGGGCAGTGGTGGAGTCCCCATCCCTGAAGGAATTGAAAAGCTGTGTAGATATGGTGCTGCGGGACATGTTTTTGTGGTGACTGGATCATCTCTCATACCAGGAAAGACTGAGAGCCCTGGGGCTACTTAGGCTTGAGAAGAGGCGTCTGAGATGGGACCTGCCTAGTGATAGGACAAGGTGAAATGGGCACAAACTGGAACACAGGAAGTTCCACCTCAACATGAGAAGAAACTTCTTTATTGTGAGGGTGACAGAGCACTAGAACATGCTGTCCAGGAAGGCTGTGGATTTTCCTTCTCTGGAGACTTTCAAGACCCTCCTGGCACGTTCCTGTGTGACACTGCCTAGATGAACCTGCTTTGGCAGGGAGGGTTGGACTAGATGATCTCTAGAGGTCCATTCCAAAAAAAAAAAAAAATTTAAATGACCTTCTAACCAGAAGAGTTCTTTCTCCACACAGGTTGTCTGTCAGGAACAGTCTTGAATCTGTGCAAAAGCCAGCAGACAGGGACAGTGATGAAGCGCTGAAATGAAGATGAACCTTCTACCAGTCTGAGCCAGCTGTGAGCCTGGCGCCAGGGCTGGAGGAGATTTCACAACTGGCAACAGCATACAGAGTCAAAAGATGAGGCAAGGTGACCTGTGGGCACCAAAACAGCACAAGACTGGGGAAGAGAAAGAAGCACACTTTCTTTGACCAAATCTAAGTGTGCATTTGTAATTTAAAGAATGACTGAAGATGTCCAGTACAGGACACTTTGCGATAATGCTGTGTGATCTCTGATATGAGCCACCAATGTGCAACCGCAGCCCAGAAGGCCAATCACATCCTGGGCTGCATCAAAAGAACTGCGGCCAGCAGATCAAGAGAGGTGATTCTGCCCCTCTACTCTGCCCTGGTGAGACTTCACCTAGAGTATGGCATCCAGTTCTGGAGTCCCCAGCACAAGAAGGATGTGGACATATTGGAGCATGTCCAGAGGGCCATCAAAATGATCAGGGGAAGGGAGCATCTCTCGTATGAAGACAGACTGAGAGAGTTGGGACTGTTCAGCCTGGAGAAGAGAAGGCTCTGGGGGGACCTTATAGTGACCTTCCAGTACCTGAAGGGGGCCTACAGGAAGGCAGGGGAAGGTCTATTTAAAAGGGTTTGTAATGATAGGACAAGGAGTAATGGTTTTAAGCTGGGAAAGGATAGATTTAGGCTGGATCTTAGAAAAAAGTTCCTTAACATGAGGGTGATAGATCAGTGGAATGGGCTTGATGGGGCTCTGAGCAACCTGACCTAGGTGGAGATGTCCTTACTTGTGTAGGGAGGTTGGACCAGATGACCTCTAGATGTCCCTTCTAGCCTAAAACATTCTATGATTCTATGATCCTGACACCTAGTCTGAGCTATGAATTTAAATGAAACCTTTTAAAAGTTAATATTAAAATATGTCTGATGGCAACATGTACAAAAGAGGCTCTCCCTACAAGAGAAAAATATAGAATAAGTTCTACCTTGGAGGAGAAAAGGAAGAGGGAGGGAGGGAACAGAATTTCTTTCAGAGACTATTTAGGTAACAAAATTGTGACACATGCACACATGTTCTCACTACAGAATAAAAAGTAACCAGATATGAAAAAGGATTTGCACAAAGCATGAGTCATTACATCCCAGGCAGAGTCCCCAGACATTATAACCATCTTTCTGAGGACTGCTGTCTGTGTCGGCCGCACAGGGAGGCCAAAGCCCAATCCTCAAACAACTGCATGCAAGAGCGAGCCATGCCCACGATATAAGCACTTCATTTCTTTTGTGTCTTTTCATTCATTATTACTGTGCCAGAGACTACTTCGTTTCCAAGTTCCAAAATGACTTTGTTTTGGTTTCATTAGGCATGAATGCTGCCTTACCAGGTGACAGGACTGCCTATTTCTCAGGTCAATCTTTTCCAAACTGAGCATGCAAAGTCCCATTTGTAAGTCTGCACAAGTGGCACTTCCAGTAGACAGCCACTGCTCAGCAATCTCTCAATGAAAAAAATATTCTCAACTATTTCTATTGCAAAAATGGAAACTTTAGCTAAAATGTTTAAGAGGACCAGGAAAAAAAAGAGACAAAGAACCCTGAATTACATGCTCTCACTTAGAGCAAAATCCTCTCCAGTGGACATTTCTTAAATGCTTTTAATTTAAACCCTCAGATAGTTTTGTACATGCCTCTTTAGGGTGCTACTATCGCAGCAATGACAACAACCAAGAAATTATCTTTCAGAAAGAAGCCACTAATTGTCTACCAAAAAAATTACTGTTTGGTAAATTACATTAAAAAATGACCTGCCTATACCCAGCTGTGACCAAGGTCACGGGAAGCAGCAGTTTCAGTAAAGATACTTTTGTCCTACCCCCTCTTGATTCGTAACTATTGTTGAAAAAGTGACTTGATTAAAACATCCTTCCTCAAGGCCTCAGTGTTTACTCACTTCATCAGTAAAAGTGAAAATGAGCTGTTATTTGCTATTTTTACCTTAACAACCTTAACACTGTTAGTAAACCAGGCTCCATCCTCACCGAGCGCTGCAGAACTGCTGTGAACAATAAAGTCCAACTTTGAAGTTGTATCTCGAAGTTTCAAACTGGCCTGCCAACAAGTCAAAAGTATTTGCTCTAAATATATAACACAAAGCCATGCTGGGTTTTATAAACACATAAGCAACCACCAAAGCTAGACTAAATTAATGACCATGCGTTTTCCAATTCCAACAGAGGGGACAGCACTTGTATGGCTTTACTTAATAACGTATTATAATCTACACATTATAAAAAGGTTTTTACACATATGAAACACTCCTATACCAGTGAGACATAAAATTGGGATGTAATCAAATCTCCACAGTTTTATGTACAAATCCCTCAGGACTTCAAGCTGCAAAACCAAACGTGAATAATTGTGTCTATCTTCTAATAAAGACCATGTGCCCCAGGAGTTGAGTGAATAAGTTTTTGAGAAGTCTGCATAATATTTTTGGAGGTATTTCTACTTCAAATAAGCAATCCAGTTAAGCAGAGAAACACACACACACACCAGTGACCTTGTTTAAACAATGCACCAATTATTGGGATAAATCTGGCTGCCAGATCTAAATATAGACTTTTAGGAAAAAACAATGGAGTTTGAGTAGGAGACAGACTTCTCATATTTACTGTTTACCTAATTATCCAAATGAATGTGGAATTTGGCCTCTCTCCCCTTTCCAGGCCGCATGACCACTTTCCCGCTCAGAGCCAAGAGAGCTCTGGCTGTTACTGGAATCGCAGCGTGAGCCGGCACACTGGATGCTCCCAGCACGCTTGGGGCAATTTCAAAGCTTGCATCACAGTTTGGGTATGTGCGCACTCTGCTTCCCCCGGCCAGCCCCAGCCCCGACACAAGGCAGATAGGCACTGCGGGACTGAGGCACAGCTACAGAAACAGGGGGGTTTATCTTTTTGATTATTATTTTTATTTTAAATGAAAGCATGGGGGGAAGAGAAAAAAATCCCATTCCAAACTCACTCGAAGTTTCCAGCTTTGGGTGCCCAAGCAGAAAATGAGGGGAGGAGGGGGAAAGAGGAGAAAGACCTTTTATTCGGGGTTATATTTTTAGACTATTACTAGCATTGTTTTGTCATTGCGCTACAGAAACTAGACCTGTGCAAATTAATGCAGCATTATCCTTTCTAATTTTTGCTAAGTCTGTGCTGCGGTATTAACCTAATCTTCTTACGTGGGACATGGCAGGGCATTCACTCCCCCGCCCTGCTGTGGATGATGTTTTTTCACCCCAGATATTCCCAGCTGCATCATACATCCAGCCACACGTCCCCTCTTACCCCAATCCACGTTGGAACAAATAGAATTCACCCTTTATGTGTTGGGGAAGAAAATCTACACACCAAGGATACAGCACCTGAACTCTTGATTGGTTTTGAAGCATACCAAGGTAATGCGATTTATAACCGTAATGTATGGAAAGGAACACCAGTCAGATGCTTTTTCCTTCTTGCTAAAAATACTCACAATTTAAAGCACCTTTGCCATTCTTGATCTATTGAAATTATAAAAGTAAAGCTCAATTTTGCTGGGAAGGCTGAGGCTAGAGGAGAAAAATTTGTGCCCACTATTCCCACTCTATTTTAGTTTGTAACAGTTATGTAGCACACTTACTCTTATTGTTTTAAAACAAGTTAAAACTAACCCGTTTTTTTTTTAACACATTTCTGTCCCCAGCTGTCATTGCCACAGTTATTGTCAAACTATTTTTTTATTTCCTTTCTCCACGCTTGCACAGCACAGGCCAAATCCATTTGCAACTTCCCTCCCTAGATGCAAGTTGCCACACACAGATCAATTATACAGAAATACAATGACTTACAGTAAAGAAATCATTTGGGAAGAAAAAAGAAACAAACATATGGAGCTCAACTTATTTATAAATATCTTCAAAAAGAGGCCTGGAAACATTCCACCCTGGGCTGGTGATGCACGAGGCAGAAGTGCTGAGGAGTGGCAAAGGAAGAGACAAGCAGAATAAGGAATTTTTTTTGTCTTAAAGTTTTGTTTTCTTCTTTCCAAAAAAACAAGAAAGGCCAGGAAATCCTCCCAATTCGGCATTCCCAACACCACCACGTTAGATGAATACAAGGCCTTCGCTTCCTATTCTCTCCTCACCTCACAGCAAGCAAGGGTGGAGCAGGACAATGCCGATGTCAGATCTCACAGGAACGCTACAAATGGAGAAAAAGCCCCAGTAGGTCACATCTGCACAAGCCTGGGGTTATACTAGTTCTTTGGGTAACATGCAACTTCTTATCCCATACCAATGCATCCATTTTTTTAAATATGAAAACCCAGATCAGGTCTTAGGGTCAATAAAGCTTCTCCTACACTTAACATCTCTAAACCAAGGATTAACCTCCTGCAAAAGCCAATGAGGTTCTCCTCTTACCATCACCAGCCAGATTTTGGGGTAGAGATGGTTAAAAGGGATTGAATGATGAAAAAAGTAAAAAAGAAAAAGAGACCCTAAAACCCCAAACAGCTCTCTCTCCACTAGCAATCCTGCTGCTGTGAGGGGCAAGGGGGACAGGGACACAAGCAGCTCTGCTCCTGCTCACACCAGACATGGATAAGTAGGAAAGGTGGTGAAGCACACTTAAAAGTCGCCTTTCCAAACCAGACCTTGGGCTCCTGCTTTGGAACAGCATTTCCCTCCTATATCCCAACAGCAGAGCAAGGTAAAAACAGCTTCACACTAAACCCTGTGCCACCAGCACTTTCAACACAATTTTGAGACTCAGGGAGAAGTCGCGTGGTTTTACCATCACACAGTTGGCATGACTTCCAGCAACAGTGGCCAAAAATCACCTCCCTGTATAAATATACATGCAGGGACATGAGGACAATTGAAACCAAAACAAAATGAAGTTTTCTTCTCTCTGAAAAGCTGTCGAGAATATCAAGTCCTTCTTTTATCTTCTTCACTGGTTAAAAAACTGACAAAAGAAAACCAGTTTACTACACAGTAACAATCAGAACAGAGGGAAAAAAAAAAAAGGGGAGGGGATAAAACAGAGCTTTTCTTATTAAAATATAAACACCTCAAGGAATACAATTTGCTGCAATTAAATATAAAAAGACAATCCTTAAGATAAGCCTTAACAAATCACCTTAAGAGTTTAATAAGTTGTGGTTTGGTTTGGGGGATTTTTCAATGCATGTATTAGTGTTTTAAACTGACCTGTCAAACTGTCTTCTGAACTTCTCACAACTGATGAGCACGGGAGCCAGAACAGAAAGTGTGTGAGATGGGTCTGCTCCTAGGACCTCTGAAAGAACTTTTCCAAAGAGGTTCAGAATATTTAATTCTTAAACTAGCAAGAAATCTTGGGTCTCAGCTTGTGTCATAAAAAACCTCACTGAACTTTTGCAGAGCACAATATATTCATCTACCAGACCCAGCAACATCACCGTGGGAAGCTGAGTATCCTGCCATCCAACTTTTTGACTCAGGCTCTCACAGATCAACAAAAACTTCTTGATCCCAAAGTGCTTGAAGAGAGCTGACAATGTTGTCAATATTTACTGTTCTACAGTAAGTTGAGCATCACTTTTAGACTTAAGACAGGTTTAATTGTTGTTATTTAAAATAACCCTTATACACTCTTTAGATATAAAAAGATATTTTTGTTTAGTTGTCTTTCCTTTCTGGGTGACTGAAGTTTAGATATAGGCTCTACTTCCCATGTACCAAAGGCATGAGCTCTTTTTTCTGCATTTTCATACTCGCTTTGTTCCATCACAGAAAGATGTTCCCCAACTGGCTGAGTGAAAAGCTCTGTTCCCACTGCAGCTACCATGATTCACTCTGTACTCACAAGATAGGGTATAAGATCTCCCACATTCCCCTCAAATATCAACCATTTTGCAAACTTGGTGTGCCTAAATTAAGCTTTTTTTTTTTTTTTGGTCAAGCAAACAAAAATTCACATTTCCTGCCAAACCACTAAACAATGTTCAAACCTTAGAACATATCCCCAGTTTAGCATGTCTCAGCAGCTTGTGTGGAAATTTAGGTAGGGAGAGACTGAGTTCGCAAAGCTGCAATGGTCAGCTCGAATGAAAGAGGATAGCTAAATCCTTAAGTCCAGAGACAAACAACTTGGTATCTACTTGTGCATCCTGTATCACAAAAGTACAAGCAAACACAAGCAAACCCAAAATTCAACACTTGCACCAGACTGCTGTTGCACCCTGGAGAAGCTCTGGGGTCTGATCTGATCTCCTGGGAGCCTTTTGTTTTTCTGAGCTGTTTAAAAAACTGGGTGATTATGGGTTTACAACTCCCCAGTTTAAGGTGGCACATCTGAGGAATTTGGAGCAGGGGTGGGAGAACACAGACAAATACCTCTTAAACTGACTTTGTTACTGAAATCAGTCTACAGTGGAATTTCAAGTACACAGAAAGTTTTCCAGAAATAGTACAAGAAGTATACAGAGATGATCGCATATCGATTCCTTAATCAGAATCTTTTTTGCCACATCCACTGGAAAAAAAAAAAAAAAAAAAAAAAAAAATTAGGTTTTTTCCTGTCCCCCCTTCTTCAACCCCACTGGGTTTTTTCAGTTACTTTTTCCACTCATACTCCTCTCTGCTCTTCCCATTTCACAATATCAAACACAACCAACAGATGGATTAAATCACATAAGCTTTCCTGCTGGATTTGCTGTGTTTTTCACAGCTGAACAGTCCATACCCATTCCAATTTATAGAGATTTTAAGAGATTGCATATCACCCAAGTGAATAGGAGAGTTCACCCACCTGCACCTCTGCTTTCAGTCCAGTTTTGAAAGTCCTTCTTGTAACTACGACTCCAGACTATCAAACGAACTACAGTTCAATAGATTTACAGTGCAAAAAATATCTATTTCAGCACTAATTTAAATTTTCTCTTTTTAACGTGGCCATGAGATGAATATTAAAATAAGAGCTTCAGTTCCTTTAACCATTAAGTTCCTTACATTTTGTACTAGATAGTTACGGGAATTTCTGAATCAACCAGGGGGTGGTAATTTCTTGGTAATCCCACCAAAGCCAGGGGGGTGGAAACCACTGCTCTCACATTCTTTTTCTGTTATTAAATGCAATATAATTAGATGCAAGGATTCCTAGTAAAATAACTGAAGCAAATCGCCATGAACTACACTACTGGGAAAATGAAGCAGAATGAAAAGCCAATGCAACAATACAAAAGAGATTAGCAACACACAACACATTTCTTACTAAAGAGAAGGACTAAATGTGTATTTAAAGCTCAGAAACTTCAAGCCAAGAATAAGAGGGGAAACATGACAGAGAATGGAAGGGAAAGGGAAGGAAGAAACACGTATTTATTATCTCAGGATCTTAACTTCAAGGATTTGAGGAGTAAAGGAGCAGCAAAGCAAGTCCACTGCAGCTTCTTCTGACATAGGCAGGTCTAACGCTGCCATTACCTGGCCATATGAATTTGCGAATTGATGTATAACTCTTGAAATCTGACAGCCAGAAAGCTGTAATTCAGCAAGGGTTGTTATTTTTGAGCACTTACTCAGGAAGATGCTGAATTTAGCTCAGAGAAGAACTAGCCCCTGTCTGTGATTGCCCCAGAAAGTAACTGGTGATGTCAAAAGATTCATACAGGGCCTTTTAAAGCTTTAAAATCTACAGACAAAAGAAGGAAATTAATGTTCGTGCTTTTTCAGAGTAGCCTAATTATAACTTTCAGTATTAACTGAAGTCAAAGTTGAAATTCAGTCTTCCTTCTACCTAAACTATCATCTAATTTGTGATCACCTCTCAAGCTCTACAAGACTGGGAATCTCATTTTCAAAAATAATTCTCTCCCTTACTGTTACCTGGTAACAACCCTCAGGACTGCAAATTTAATCATGATAATAGCAGAATATACTGACAAGTGAACCCAAAAGCTTTAAGTGTTTACACCATCAGCAATAATTGGTGTTTATTTACATAGCGGTAGCAGTGGAGAGCTGGTTAGTGAAAGGCAAAATAGCTTCATCTCACAGCTGATATTACAAACACCTTCCACAAACTTTAGGTGGGTGAACTCAGGGATATTAAAAAAACCCAAAAAACCTGATTATATTCAGCAATTAGTATAATTTAAGCTGGATAACAAAATATTTTTAAAACATTCCCCATTTAGAATGACACTGGTTTTCCTCTGGCACAGCTTAATTCTGTTTGGAATGAATTATTTGGAAAAATTCTATTGACCACTAAAAAAAAACCTGTCCCAAAACAGTTGGGATATCTACAGCATGTGATGAAGGGGAATGTACAAATCTGGAAAAGCTCAGAAATACCCTTGAGAGAGTGCTCTGTTTACTCAACTCTCAAAGCAAAGCCACAGGGAGGATACTAAAGAATATTATTAGTCCAGTTTTTGAAGCTGGAAAGGATACAACATGGAACTCAAATTATCTCCCGGCAAATCTAAGCCCAACTCTACTGCAGAGCTGGAAAGGAAACCCTGGTCTGCAGAACTGTCAGAGACTACAACTTGTGCTCCAGGAATAGAGAAATACCCTATTTTGTCAAGTCAGAAAGGGACCACAAATATACTTCCACAAAGAAAAGCATCTATGGAATAATACAAGTAGCCTTGTTGATGTTCCTTGATTACTTATAGTGAAGAGGAGATCCAGAGAACTAAAGAATAAGAAAAAAGTTGATTTTTAATGTAAGGTATCTTCAGAGGTAATATTAAGTGATTTATTACTAATGACAACACTGCTTTTTAGAGGCTAAAATGTTTTTGTTATGCCAAAAAATTAAAAAGAAAAGCTGTATTAAGCTCCCAGTAAACAAAAACAGGAATTTATATACACTACTAAAGATTTTGTACTTTACCTGGCTCAATTTCCTCTCCCTACTGCAATTATCTGTCTGCAGAGAAATTAACACGCAAGATTCTGTGCTTCACTAGGAGGTTTAAGAACAACGTGTAGACAAGGTAATGCTACAGCATTTTTAAACAGCTTTAGCCTTTTTTCTTTCTTTTTTCCTTTTTAAAAACATTAAAGGACTTTCTGAAGACAGGATTCTGATGGCTCCATGACAGAAGAATAGAGCATTACTAAATCCAAACCAGACTCAGCATATTTCTGACACCTGTACTGCAAGATTTTCACTAAGCAAGACACTTTAATTAGTAAATATGTTCTATAGCATGCTTACTTTTTTGACAGCATAAATGTCACTGCACTGAGGTGATTACATTAATACTAAAGCTCCCTTAGCTGTGGTGTTCTGATAGGACAGTTTAGTGGATACTACCTTTAAAATTTCTACTATTTTATGTATCGCCATTTACATATCATCTTCATCAGTCTCTAATATATATGCTTAAAAAAACCCCCTCCAAGATACCAGAGACTGTTAGACTATCGTTATTTACCTGCCAAAATAAAGCAATGTTAAGATGGTGCAACCATTAAAGCTGTTACCTTTCTGCTGTTTGAGAGCTTTGATGTGACAACTTTGACTTTCATTTAACAGCTTATTGCACCCACCATCATCTCTCACAACCTTCAGATGATATGGCAGCATCGTTTGTGGCAATGTGGCTGAAATAATGGGCATCATTTCAAATGCTAACTAAAAGGAAACACAGCATAGGTTAGAAAACAAAGGATATTGCTTAGCTAAGCCCTTGTTTTTAAGTTTTTGCTACTTTGTTTTTCTTTAATGTGTTAAGTTTTCCATATAGTTTGTATTTTTTTATTTTAAGGCAAACAATGATATTAAAGAACAGCCAACTTCATCTTGAACTAGGGCATGGCTCAAGCTAATTTCAGTTTATTTCAATTCCAGAAAATGATTTGCATTTTCTCCTGCAGTTGTAGACCAGCAGACAGGCAAATTAAACACTATTTTTAAAGTAACAGAGATCCCAGGAAAGGAGAGAGAAATACAACAGCATTTGTTCATCTGGCAAAATGTCATTTACCTTCTTTGATCTTGACTTTTTATAAACTTTTTGTCTTAAATAAAGATTGAAACCTTAGGATGTTGTTTCACCACCATTCCACAAGGTGTTCACAAGTTCTCCGCCACAACCAACCTTAAACATATTTACACAAATGGATCATTAGAAAAACAACTGTCTCAAGTGGAATATAACTCCTACTGAAATAGCTTCTGACCATGTCTGTTCTTATACAGAAGTCACTAAAGACTGTTGTTCTTCCGTTTAGTGCATTGATCCTGAAATCTCGGAACGCTACTGTGAGTTGTTGGTGGATAAGCAATGCATAAGCTTGGAACATGCAAGCCCAAGATCACTTTCAGATATTCTGTAAGTAAATCTCTCACTAGGAACTAGAAATGAAAGATTTTTTTAATGGCATGAGGAGAGTGAAATAGAGCAGCAATCAGACAGAGGCCTTACATAGCAAAGACAAAATGTTCATCAGTCTATTTTGCTGCAGATGTTCCTTCTGCCACAATCATGTGATAACATAGAGTAAGGTGTAGATATAGATTCTTGCTGCTCCCCATACTTTAAACACCAGCAAATCAAAACTCTAAGAGTTCCTTCTGCTTCTTTATAATGTTTCCTTCCTGTGACATTTCTTCTTCCATCTGACCACCACTGCAGTGTTCTTTTTATCCATGCACAAGGATGAAGATCTGGGCACTAGGCTGGGATTAGAGAACAGAGGTCTCACCACCCAACTTCTCCAAGCAAGGAAACCAAACTGGCTTCAGGAATAGACATTACATGTGGCAGAATGAGTGCTTGTATTCATATAACATATCCAAATAGTTTTTCAGTGGGTATGTCTCCTCTGGGTCACCCTCCCATTTGCTGTATTTCACACATTCTCCCAGCACCCTAGACTTTCTAATGTCCCGCATGTATTGTAAAAATGCATTTAACACACATCCCCACAGCAGAAATTATGAGACTTAAGTCCAAAAAACCAACCCTCTAGAGATTCTGAAGTCATGCTGAAAGTTATCAAGCCAATGCTTATTATATGTTTCCCTCACCAAAAATTGTGCTTTCAAACATTGATGGGCTAAAACTTCTCTAAAGAAATCCGTGTAAGGTAAATGTATGCTCTGGTCATTTAATATCTGCCAGGCTTCTCTACAAAAAAACTCCTCCATGTTAATTCTCAGATTGCAGATTCAACTAGAATCATTCCCGTCTCCTTCTGTCTGAAGCAAAGAAATATATACATACATATATACACACACACACATATTCCTTTGTTTTCACCCAGTTTCTTTTTGTAAAGACTGGCCAATTTACCCTAAGTCCCAAGTTATTTACAGAGAGATCGGGGAGATCTCCTCTTCAGCTTCCTATATTTGTCACGCCACATCTGTCATAACATAATCAAGGACATTATGCCATTTGAAGTGACATCTCCATTTTTCCTAGAAGCTGAAATTCATGGTTTCTGAGAAGTGAGCAAAGAGAGACTTGTAAGTTTGGGCTAGAAGAGAACAACATTTGCCGACAAGGTCTCTTCTCCAGCAAAGGCCAAAGCGATATTTTCCACATCCAGTCCACGACTTCTAGGCAAGAGACACTGCTTAGAAATGTGTCTGAACTGTCCCCTCCCCAAGTGCAGGCTCAGTTGGAGCCCTGGGAGAAATTAGCAGCAGCCAGTAACTCTCACAAAAATCCTATTTTCCAAGAACAACTTTTCATTAAAGTTTCTACATTGATAAAATTGGCACTTGCACAAATCTCACCAACACATAGCTCAAATTGTGCCCTACCATCTTTATCAAACCCCGGGGCCGAGAGAAGTTGCTCTGCTTGGGGGTTGTTTCAGTCTCTGGTAACTCACCAAATCAGTCCTAATTAGCCTGAGCTATTGAAGAGCCTTCTGCTCTATTAAAGATTGATTTGCTCTGATACGCCGCTGCAAAAACTCTTTCCTGCTGTGGCAGTTTATGATGTTTGCTTTGCAAAACAGCAGCATGAAGAAAGGACGCTGGCACCAGAAAGACACAAAGCTAATAAAATGAATTCCTGAAATTTGAGCTAGCCTCTTAAAAACACTCACCAGGTAGGCATATAATCACACTCCATAATTATTCTAATTTGCACAATTAAGAGTTGAATAAACACCATAAATTTAAATGAAAAACCCCCAGGCACAGGCTAGTGCTGCTACTGGAATATTTTAAAATCCAAAACATACATCACAGCTGATGACAATCTCTGTAACCACTGAAACACAAGAGACCCTTGCTGAAATCCTGTCAGGTACTTACCACCAAATCAAAAGAATAAAAATAAAGCAGTAAAACAGTTTCTCCTACAGCTTCTTAGCACTGATTTTTTTATTCCTTCTTCTGGTCCAGTCCCAACTGACTCAACAGTTGATATGCTCCTGAGATGTTCGTCTCCTGCAAGCTCCCCACTCCCCCCTGAACCGTCCCAAATTAAAAGCCATCCTAGGTACATGGACTGCTGTGGTCCTTTAGCCAAGTTAAGGCAGAAATTCTGGGGCACACTAAGGAACAGGCATCAGAAGCAACAGTTCTCCATAACTAGCTCATTCCTCTGGATAATCTTCTCCATGGACAAATGTTTTGGCATTTCCGGGTAGCCATCTCATACTGGAAACAGAAAAGGAAGACACCACCACCCAACAGCTCTCTGCCTGCTACCGCATTCCTCCTCCTTGACCCCTAAGCTTTCCGATCGGTTATCTTTCCCATCAGGCAAGATATTTCTCATACTCACCACTCAACGGCTTGGCCTGCACTAGCACCTTCCTCACGAGGCTTGCCATACTGGAATTTTCACCCACGTTGTCTAAACCTGCTCAGGACCAAACTAGTGGAAAAATTAAAAAATGCCTGCATCTAGTCCCAGCGTCTCTGCCGGCTCCTTGGCTTTTTCAGCTGAGGCGACACAGCGTCTGGATGGACAAGACTGAAACACACACACACACGCACATGCACGCACAGGAAGCTTGGAACCCAATCAGTCTTAAACGTCCCAACTTCCTTCTTCATGCTCCAGTATCTCTGCTGTAAACAAGCGCTGCATATTCGCTAAGTGAAGCCGAAAAGTCCAGCAGAGAAGGACAAAAGAAGGGAGTGGCTCCAGCAAGGAATAACTATTTTAAATACACAAACATCTTCCCATCAGATTAAAACTAGCTTTTACACTGGGCAAATTCCAAAGCCATTGTTGGGACAGAATAACTCAAGACAAACAGGAGACGCTGCTTCCTCCTCTGGAGAGGTCTCCTGGATTTGCAGTACGAAGCGTCCCATGCGTTTTCCAAGTGCCCAAATGAAGGATTTGAGAAGTGTTCATGCCACTCCAGGGACAGAAGGCAAAAAGAGGGGAGGCAGATGCACAAACAAGCACCAGAAGATGCACCACCAGCTACAACTGCTGCATCTTGCAGTGTGGGTGCTGTGAACAAGCAGAGGAGGGAGGCTTAGCTTGTATCTGGGTCAAACAACCTGGCTGGGGCTACCAGCCCTGGCCCCACCAGCCAGCCACCAGCTCTCAGGAACAAGGTCAGCCTGGCAGGAGTGCATGTGTGTGTGTACAGGGATTAGGCAGGAGTCCGCTGCATCCTCTTCAACAACGTTTCATAACAGCCTGCCTGTGTTTTGAGGGATCTCTGCCTCACCCCACACAGCTTCAGGCTCCTCGAGTCTTCATTTGGTTTTCTCCACTATTTTGAGGCATTTAACTGACAGCAGGTCCACCCTTGAGCTGACTGAAGAACATACCACCAACATGTATCAGACATGCCACCAAACTCTTGCACAGATCCAGAGAATTCTAACATTTGGCAACAAATGCTCTCTTGATGAATAAGAAAGCGAGCAGGTCAAGCTCTTCTGACCCAAAATGCTCTAAAGGAGGACAATGATGGCTTTGACTACTCCACTGTATCTCCAGCAGGCCCACAGCAGCCTGGCTGCTGGAAAATGCAAGTCTGATGGACTTCTCCCCAATAGCTTACAGCAGGAAATGCTAAGACATACATGGCTTTGCAGCACTAGAAACTTTTCCTTGTCTCTGAAAGTATTCCAAAAATATAGTAGCTCTGGTCTGGCATGTTCAGAAGCCAGTATCTTTATCAGTAACAGTAATGAAATAGTGCCTGACCACTGCAGGGTTTCTCAGATGAAGCCACATAGTGGCCAGCACAAAAGGCTGAGTGAAGAGAAGCTGACAGCTTGGCAACACTTAGCCCCAAGATGATAAGAAGTGCCTGTCTGAAAAAGCTGCCATCTTATGCCTTTTCAGACAGACACATGTTATTTATCTATCAAAGACCACTTATCTCATAAAAGAGCTTTATTACTTCTAAGCTGAGACACTGAAAGATCTGCACCTGCTCAACAACCATCCTTTTTATTACCACCTTGCTAAGCTGGCTACGAAAAGATCCACCATTTTTTCTTCCTCTCTTAATATGGCAAGAGCAGATTTCACATTTCACTTCTTCCCCTCTTTCCATCCTGTTTTTCAAGACAAACCCAATTCTCATAAATGTAAAGTAAAATTAAATTGCTGCTATCCCTAAAGGCATGTAAGTGTGAGATCAAGGGGCTGGGGTCAAAAAAGAGAGCGAGCTGCTCTTCAAATCAAAGACTTCACATGGTTCTTCCCAGGGGAAATGGAACAAGCTGCACAACCACTCTCAAGTGAGAGAGGGAAGCCGAATTACAGAGAAGCAGAAGCACAGGGCAAGCAGTGTCAAGCCCACCACCTTTGGCCAAAGGGCTGCTGCTTCTTGTTCCACTGTGCAAGATTAAAAAGTGACACTTCATTATGGAAGAACTTGACATAGTTTTGAACCTTCAGCTCCATTTAACCAGAAAAGGCATGCTAGCCAAATAAGAGTCTGACCAAGAAAGGATTTGTTTGTGCTTGCTCCCTTTCACTTGACCAATAACAGTTGTTCCCTGTGCCACAGCTATTTTGTGCCCTGTCAGAAGTCTTCATCCAGACATTAGCTGACCTCTCTGTCTCCTCTCCTGACAGCTTCTGAGATACAGGCAGGGAACTGCTCAGGCAAGCTGCTATTCTGGCAAACTCTTCCGGGCTAATCTTTCAAGTGGGCCCCTGCGATCAACCTCTGTCTATAATATAATGATTCCAAAAAAAGCCAACACCCCAAACATTAACTGTCTCCAACAACAAAACATGAGTCCACATAATAGGGGCCTCTGAGGAAACAGGAA
>VYZX01018891.1:0-19783 GCA_013401335.1 Brachypteracias leptosomus | reverse complement strand
CCTGAGATCAGTGAGAGGCTGTGGCATTCCCTGCAGCCTGTCACCTGCGCAGCCACATTCGTCGGTGGGAGCTCTGTCTGGGTTCCCACATCCATTTTGATTGGTGACAGGAGCATGGTCGTCTTCTGCTGGGTGGAGACCATTTTGGAGGAGACCATCTGTCAGTGAGCCCCCCGGGCTTCTTTCTTCTCGTGCCCTGCTGCGCAACAACAAGTGAGATGGCTGTTGTCTCACTGTTTGCAGTCTGTGCACCGCTTCCGATTTCGCCATGGTTAAATGTCCCACAATTTCCCTGTCAATGCCCCCAGCCACGTCACCCTCTCGGCTTCACCCGCAAGAGATGCCATCTCCTGTTTGGTCTCTCCTTCTTCCCTTAGACTTCCCTGGGTCAGGGAACCCCCCATCCACCTCAAAAACCTCAAAAAAGAAAGAAAAAGTAGCACTCCAGCCACAGAGTTTAACAGTCCCGACGCTGCCGTCTCGCTGTTTATGAGACTAAGGCTAGTTTCCATTCACTCATTACCAAAGAGACTAAAAGTTGAACTTGGGTAAGTTTCCCATGCAAAATAAAAGCCCAAAGGTTCTGTCAAATTTCCAGGGAAGTCTTCAGCCACATGGTTAATTCAATCAAATTCGAAGGGTTTACCTGAAGTACTGAAATTTTCAAGTCTATCATAAAATGGACATGTTTTTTCTAATCCTGTAAATTATTTGAATTTCCCTGAAGTGTTTCATACAACTGTTATATTTTCTTTCGTTAAACATGTGTTTTGGGAAACTCGTATTTCATGGTCTCTTTTTCACTTTTCAGGAATTACCATGTCTTAATTAAAAGAGTGCCCTGAAGAATGGGAGGTACAGGTGAATCAGAAGGTCTCATTTATTTCTGTCCATTTATTTTGCTTTCAGTCTCATTCCAAGTTGGTAGGACTCTCATTAGATATTTTAATAGAAAATTAGCTTTACATTTATCCACATTTTACATGTGTATGATCTGTGCCTGCACATTTATGTGTACAAGCAGGACCAAGGACATGGTAGCTTAACTCCTGCCCTGATAGTGGCTGTTATGATGCTGAATTTCATGTGGCAAAGGAGCAGGTACAACACCAAGCTGCTTCCTTGTTTTCCTATAAGTGCAGCCAGTCCTAAAGAGTGATCTGTTTAGCTTCGTACTCCCATCAAAGCCACAGCATTTGGTTATTTTACAAAGAAATAGGTTTGTTCATAACTCTTGGTTTTTATTTGTCTGAGGTTAGATCCTAACAACTCTAGGCTTTAATTTGAAGCTATAGTCTGGTGTACTCACTGACATCCATCAAATAATCTAATTAAATAGATGGAATCTCACTGATAGAAGCAGTCTTCACATGAAAATAACTGCCTTTGAAAATAAGTATCTCCATTTAGCTTTGTTGTTTTCTGCTCATGCTGATTTCGTGTGTGTGTGGTAGGGTGAGCAAATGGTAATATTTTCAAACTCCTATCATCAGCTTCTCTAGACTTATTTGTGTGCTGATAATGTTTGGCCTGGTTTTGTGTTGGTCTGTTGTATCTCATTTCCACTTCACTTTGAAAAGCAAACTGAAGATCTCAGCATAAAGTAACAAAGTAAAGATAGGGCTTTATTCAGAAGGTTTGCTACAGAGAAACAGCTAAATAATAAACATACTAATATCCCCTACTCGTCTTATTTTAATTTACTGTATCTTAAATGTATTTTAAGTGCAAGTTAAAGAGGAAAACAGTGGATGCATAGAGATCGTTAAATTTACTCTCCACTCCCTGAAAAAAGAAGAGAGCAGAGAAGCAGAATTATAGGTCAGCAATGTCAAGACATTCTGCATTGCTTGTCTTTATCATCATGCAGAATCTTTTTATTAAGGCAGCATAGAAAGAATAGGTTTATTGACTGAAGGTACAATGTTTAATATGTCCATAGCCATCTAGATTGACAGTTCTTACTGACATAAATTTCCCAGGAGAGACAGTGTTACTGGTGTCAGTGGATGGCATCATTTACTTCAATGTTCCATTATTAAATTGATAACAAGATAATTCCTCTGCTTCTCAGAGACATGACAGGGTTTACAATTGTTAACTTTCTTATTGCATGGGATTTGATGTTCTAGATAGTTTTTAATAAGCTTATTTTTATTTCAGTTCTACAACAAATCAAAAATTACAAGAAAGTATAGAAAAAGAGAAATCTGGCTGGGTCTACAAGGCATCAAAATCAGTCTGGTTTCTAGCAGGTTATTTTTACAACAGTAAATCTTCATACTGCTGTTGTTTTTCAATATCTCACGTTTAAGCATGTTTCTGCAATTCTGAATAGTTGCTGCACTCTTATCTTGTGAGGTGAGTGTTAGAAATGTTCTGTACATTGGTAATTCTCGATGAATGATTTTGAGGATGATCATTTCCTCAGCCAGTTGCCATTTGGAAAAGCAGAGGACTGCCACAAGTGGTATTAAGTGGCAGTAAGCCTCCAGGAATCTTTCTGCTGGCATAGCTGTGCCTTGTCCTGAATCTGCCATTGTGTGAGAGGCAAGGTTACAGAGGCAGGCTAGTGGTGCAAGTCTCGGTAAGGTGGAAAATCTACCAACCCACAAAGTCCTGTGGTGCTGTTGTTTATTCCTTTGCTGCTTGCTCTTTGCTACTGAGACTGCATCTAAGAACTATTGGGTAGACCAGAATCTGGCCTATGGTCCACGTATTTCATTCTTTCATATGTGAAAAAACTATGAGAAGTCTATGTGCAACATGCGTGTTTTTTTCTGTTAGATATATAGAATATTGTTTGTTGTGTCATTGAAATGGCTGAGGAGTGCTCAGTAAAGCATTCTTTATTAGCTTTTCACTAAGAACCTGGAGGACCACATGTTCTTGTAGCTACATGTATGCAGGACCTTCAGAATGCTCTGAGTGTATCAGCTTGTTATGGTGTGTGGATGAGAGATGGCATGGATCAGAACTGAGTGCATGTACCCCTCATTCAGACAGGAAGGATTTTAATGCTGTGAAATAATGATTCAGCTGTCAAGAAGTTCTCCTGTCCTAATGTGCTTCTATAGATGTGGGTGCCTTTTCCACTAGTGGATAATGATCTAAATATGTTATTTTTGCCATTGTTTTAGAAAGTCTATATCTTCAGTGCTGAGCTTCTTCATAGTAAATGCTTCCTGAGGAATTTGGTTAAAAACATTTGAGTTGTTTGTGTGGCAAGGCTATACTGTGTTGTTTTGGAAGAAGAAATATGTCTTGAAAATAAGATTGAGGGCTTCTTCTCTGACTGAAACACAAATGCCTTCTGAGGTTTAGATTGATCAAGAATAATTTTGTAAGCTTTTGAAATCTAGTTCTTAATGTAGTCTTCAATCTCTGCACTCCATCTATCCACACCAATTATCCTGTTCCATATCTCTGCTTCCCAAACAGGTAAACAGGTAGCTGTTACAAAACCAGTCCTTCAGTTTTCTTGAAAGCTCCTCTTCATTTTGCAGCTTTTAAAGGATGATGTTAAGGATCTCTTTCTATTTCTGCAAGGGCTGTGCATATCAAAAATAAAATCCTCCTGATTTGTGCAAGTGTTTGAGGAAGCAGAAGGAGGTACAGGTTGAGGTCAGCAGCAGTCTCTAAATGGAGCTTCTATGGTCTCTTGGTGCAGAACTATCCTCAAGCCTTGGTGCAGCCATTAAAAGGAACAGGCATGGAAGAGAAAGCAGAAATTATATGGGTGGCTGAATTTCCTAAAGTGCAGAGAGATTATGCACAGACCTGGGAGAATACAGGCATGAGGGCAGAGGATTGTGGTTCCATTGTGTCTGTTGGGAAGTTTTCTTAAATTTGCAGGAATTGCCAGTGTTCATATTTAAATCCATCTACTTGAGATTTTTTTCAGATTCTTTGAGTGTACTGAAACTTCCTTATTCTAGAGTTTTACCCGTGTCTGGCATCTCTGGATTGTCTTATCCAAAGATTGTCTTTTGTTTTGCAATCTCTTGCACTGAATTCCATTGTTAGGGAAGAAAGATCACTTGAAAACATACACAGTGTCAAACCTCATTCTTTTTATTTCTTTTAATACTGTTACATTCATGAGACATCCACATAGAGGTAATGGAAGAGAAAAAAACCCCAACATTTGTAACAGAAATAGATTCTAGTTTAAGCTTTCAAGGCATTATTATAAACAGGGAGAAAAAATATTTTAAAGATTATGAGAAGTACCTTGTCAGTATCCTTTTAAATAGAACAACTACTAATGCATTAGTTACATAACTGTGTGAAATGTAGCTTTTTACTAAGTACTTTAGGTACAGCAAATTCATCTTATAATCATTTCCTAAATGGTACATTATATACCCTCCCTTTTCCATCTCCTCTTACTTCAACAATATATGTTTTATTGTAGACTACTTCTTCCATGAATGATCACAAAAATCCTTTACACAGAAGTGTCTTATGCTACAAACAAACAAACATACATTTGTCCCTTTATAGGCAGTTGGAGAAATTGTCTATTAACTTGTATAATGTCGGGATGTAAAGACCTCTAGTGACATCTGTCACAGTGATCATCAGGGAGGGTGCAGCATCTGCAGGGCCACCCCACTCCTTGGTGCTGGGCAGAGCAGGCAGCATCTCTCGACAATAGGCAAAATAGCAGCTTGGATGGGGAAGAGGGAACAGCATATGCTAGCTATGCTTCTGATTGGGAATAAGGAATGGGCCAGGGATCCCACTGTGCTTCAATCATGCACAGTTTCGCAGCCAGCCCTCTCTCAAGCTATGACAAAGCTGCAATTTAGTCAACCTTCATTCATCACTTACTACACTTTAGCAGCAGTTTTATTGTAAGATCTGTCAGGAGACTACTTTTGTAAGCTGGGCAAGCATGATGTGGCCCCGCAGTTGTGGTTCAAACAACTAAAATTAAACTCATGTCAGGTTGCCACTGCAAATTTCAGGAGTCAAGAGGAAGGATGTGTTATTTGGGGATGCTCCTGGGCTGGGCCATGCGCTAGACTTTTATGAGATACCAACTCTTTGGGGCTACTAAAATTACAGAGGTGGTAGTGTGGTACATGGCATCGTAGGCACCAAAGCTGTTAAAAAAAAAAACCCTAGTGAGAAGAGGCTGAGAAGCTGAAATGTCATACAATTTCTGTTTATTACTTTTCAATAAAACCTCTGATTTTTATCACTTGTTATTCTTTTTTCTTGCTATTTCTTTCTAGGTAATAGGAGATAATATTCTATGTTTTGTTTAAAAATTCCCATGTGTGATTTTAGAGGTAGATTCAAACCTCAAACATCACAGATAGTCCCTAAATGTCCACATGTGATAATTATTTATCATGGATACTGATTGCAAATGAAAAGACCATAGAGGCATTTTGGGGAAGAATAGTCACTTGAGGAAGGGCAATTTTGTTAACATGGAGTACTGGAGAATCTGTTTTCACCTAGGAATTAAGTTATGAAAGAACACTTGGGGAAAAAGAATAAAATCCCTACTATTTTAGAGTTGTCACTATTTCCTCTGAGATCATGATTTTCATGTTAACAGTTGTGGCACAAATGTAACTTTTGCTTTCAGTTACTTTTGTTTTTGTATACCACTACTTCTGTCAAAAGTATGTACTTAATTTTAAATGTGAATGCTAAAACTAATCAATATTAAATAAACATGTTGTCTTAATTAACAGCTCTTTGAAACATCGCACATCTTGTTCCTTCTCTTTTGTGCACTCCCAGTAGAATTTTCAAATTTCATTAATAACACTTGACATAACCTAACTCAGCTACTTGTGAATATAGTCAGCCACCCTTGTTGTCTTACAACTTTCCCTGATGAAAAATAGTGTTTGTTTAAAGATGAATTGTGTAGATTTCTGATATACTTTGGATTGTGACTGCAACTGTGAAAATCCTTATCATGTTATCAGTATCTGAGTTGTTTGTGGGTTGTTTTTTTTTTTGCGTTAGTTCATAAAAAGTGTGAATTTGCCAAGACACGGTTTCTAGCTAAATTCCAGCTGGTGTACATTTTAACCAATTTCTTACTCTACATTTTTCTCATATATACTTTCTTAAACTGATTTTTCACAATTAGTGTTCTTAAAAATATTAGATTCTTTTTAAAGAGATTTATAGTTATTTCTGGAGTACTCAAATTATCCTGAGTATTCAAATAGAACATAAAGCAAATGCTGTTCCATAAACAGCATAATCTTTCTCAATATAAAAATGTATGGTATAGGAGAGAGAGTGTTTTTTTCTATCAAGAGGGGAATAAAAGCATGGCTGGTAATGATTGTGTGCATTTATTGAAAAACTTGGTCTTGTATTTATGCCAGAGGTGCACACAAATGGGCACCTGCAGGCAAGACAGGCACTTCATCAAATGCTGTCCTTCTCAAAAGACTCCCATTTTGCAAACATCAGGCAGATGGGTGGATGGGTAGGTAGTCTGCAGGTAGATGGGTGGTAGATTGATAGGTAGAGATTCATCAGAGCAAAACAATGGAAATAATGGAAATAGTGATGATGATAAGTGGTATTGTCCATTTAAAGGAATAGATTGTAACTTCACCACGTTTAATTTTCTACATACCTGCCTTTCTTTTTAAAGTGTATTTCCCTCTCTTCTAAAGATACTAAGTATCTTATCCTTCTTATGGAGATAATTTGAGAGTTTATGGTTTCCAACAATTGTTTGTGTTGAACAATTTTTTTACACCAAGCTTTTTATTTTGCCTTACATGAATGGGTGATTAACCCTCAGCATTATGGAAAAGTTCAAGAGAAGCATTGTACTGATATACTGATATACTGTTATACTGATAGGGAGTGACAGATTAAGCTCATTCCAGATATTAATGATGACAATGAAATTTGTTTGGAATGTAAAAAATATTAAAACCAATTTTCAACCTACCTGTGAATCAAACTTATATGGGGAACTTTCACACATTTAGCATAATAGGGCCAAATAAACAAGAGTGTGGCCTGATGTTTTTCTGTTCAACTCTCCTGCTGCTTCCTTAGAGCACACACTGAGCTGGTTGTGTGCTCCTAAGTTCTGTGATTTCTTTTTCTGATTTAAGCTTATAGCTGCTGCAATATAGGTCTATCTTACTTTTTCCTTGCAAACCTCACCCATCTAAGAATTTCTCCATGCAGGAGTTCCTGGGCTGAACTAATCTCACCACGAATATACCAACTTCAGAGTTTCAGTATCTGATGATCCTTCATGGGTCCAGAACAAGTGATTTAGTTTTATTCTTAAATAGAAATTAACATTGTTACTTTAACTGGACATTGACCAGAGGAGTAGTTAGCATTCATTTAACAGCAAATAGCACTGTATGCAACTGGGAAGGTGTGTGTCTAGCTGCCCTCCCAGAAGAATCCTATTAGAACTTACTTTACCTAAAAACTTGAACCTCAATAAAGATAGAGGCAGCAGCAGCTACAGGCAGAACCTCGACCTGAAAGGAGCTTAGTGCAATGAGGAGGAAAGGCAATACGCAGAAACAGCTCTTGGACAGCTGGGGCCACAGCTAACAAATAGGAAATAAAATGTATATTGTGGGAAAACAAAAGCTGGAATTTCCCTGTGCCGCTCTCCCTGGTCTCCCATATTTTCCCCAAATCCTATGAGTCTCCTCCCAGTTGCCTCTGCAAACCAGTCCTGGCCACCTGTCGCTGTCCTTAACTTCCACAGTGTGATATTCCATGGTGCTGATTTTGGTGTATCCTGGTTTCCTGAAGCCAGATGGAATATTGTGTTTGTGCACTGCCACGTTAGACTGTTGATTCTTGCACTTATGTCTTATCTACCTCTAAAGAGTCCCAGGTACTTCTGGCATTGTATAAATAGTAAATAACAATTCCTCTGACCTTAGAAACAAGTATGTTTGACAGTTTTCTGGATGGGTTCTTTCCAGAACAGCCTTTGTTCTCCTTTATCATATTATGAAGAAAATTTAAAGTCCTGTGTTTTGCTAGGCTTGCTGGTTTTCCTTAATGACTTAAAAAACAGAGATAAAATAGATTACTTTGTATAATATATCTCATGTCCAGTGAAATTTACAGCTATATTTCACTATACATGCTTGTAGTTCCCATGTGCAGGTAGTGGTAGTTAATGTCTGGATTCACATTAAAGTACTATATTACAAAATCTGGTAACTTGGCTTAAAATGATTGCATATATATTATTTTCAGATTCTGATTGCCAGTATCATGTGCAGCTATAGCCGGGAGGACTGGAATGAACTTTCAAAAATGGCTGAGGTAATGGTTTCCTAAATGTGTTTCTGCATCTTTTTTTATTCTACTTAAAAACAAGAGCTGCAATAAGGAATTTCTTGAAAGAAATAGATTCAAAGTGAAAAATGAGATTTTAAAGCATGTCCATTATAATTTGTTTATTCTGTATTTTCATTAAAGTGATGGAAATGTAAATTTAAAGGAAATCTGTTCCATAAAAATGGTCCCTTGGATTTTTAAGCAGTACCTGGAAGCCTTTAGTCTTTGAATCTATATACTTTTTATTTGCATTTTAAGCAAACTGTATATTATGACAGATGCCCTGATAAAATTTAATTCTACCTTTGAGAGCCTAACTTGATCTTACCTTGCCTACAGGCACACTAGTTTGACAGCACCAGAAGAAATTTTGAATATAAAACTCTTGAATATTTAAAGTATAAAAGGCTCATTTAATGCTATTCTGGTTTTAATACAGTCTTTCAAAAATGATAGCAGAGAAAAACAGTATATATAATAGCAGTCAGCAGGCTTCCTATAATATAAATCCAATCTTACACAAATGCAAACAGATTATGCACTTGAAATTTTGCTTCAATTTGAAGGAAAAAAACCCATATAAGTACATGTACCTGTGTCCATAGGGAGTAGCATAAGAAATACTTGATTAAGACTGCAATAATTTAATTCAAAAAGGTGTCTATATCTGAATGTAACACAAAGTTGTTATTTTAAAATAAAACTGTTTTTTCCACATAAAGTATCTAAAGGAAATAAAAAGCATAGTTTCAGATCAATAAAAGAAGGTTTTAACAAATTTAAGCAAAGGAAAAACGTTAACTTGTCATTATTGCTAGCATTAGCTCAGGTTTAAATGTTTTATAAGTATTATTTATATGTTTTTATATATGTGTAGATATGGGTGTGGATATTTTGAATTTGTGTTTTCATATGGCTGAATATGTCTATTTGGACATCATTGTTTCTTTATTCAGTGTCCTAAGCCATCCTATTCTCTATTTTCTTTGATCATGTCAAACCTATGAGGAAAAAAATCACTCTGGGGACTTAGGGAAGCGAAATTAAACATTATCAGTAATTAGCTTGGTGATCTTCAGTACTACTCCATTTTATACCTGTATTTACCTAATTGACCATGAAATCTTTTGTGGAATCCATGCTTGACAGGAGCAGTACTGCTTTTAAACTGACTAAGATGAATGGCTTTATTGTGCCATTTGCTCTTCTTTTTTGATCCAGTCATCCTGCTAGCCAACTTTAAGACAGATATTTCCAATCTGTATTTATATTTATGTTACCCATTTAGAAAGAATTGTTTAAATGCATTCAGTAATGTGTAACCTATGTGATATAACTTTCCTCTGCAAAGCAGTTGTTAGTCACCGCTCTGTGGAGAGTGGCACACTTGTTTGGGGCGCTCTGGAATCCTCAGCTGAAGAGCAGTGATATTTAATCTCATGTGTAGGATCCTACCTCGAAGGTAATAGATGTGGCTTTCCAAAAAGCAGAAGCCCCAGAAGGTACTGCAGTGCCTCTCGGCAGGAGGGCGACCTATTCATACAAAAGGTCAGCTTGTCATGGAGGCCGACAGCACCAGCAGCAGTGCTGCATGGCCGGGCTTGCAGATCTGGCCAGGACATGGACGATTCCTGAAAGTGATGGATGGCTTCTCCCCTGTTCATGCACCCAGGGAACTGCTGAACCATGGCCACACAGCAGGCAGTTACTCCAGTTCAATAAGCAAAAACAAAATGCAAATGCAAAATGAAATACTAGTTACAGCCACACTGAAGGCAATGGGAGAGATCCTCATCTCATGCCAGAGCAGTTTGGCTGGGAGGAAGAAGAGCATGTTTGTGTGCTACTGTTGTACACCTCTACTCCTTTGCCTTTTTAATGGAAACTAACAGAGAGCGATGAAGAGAAATTAGCATGAATAATATATTTATAAAGACTTATGTTTTCATACTCTCTTATTTTACTTCAGAAACAATAGTATTTAATAACAAAAGCTATGTCACAGTACAGGCGTCTGCAGAAAATTTAGAAACTAAATTCATTAAAGCAGAAAGGAGAAATTTACTGAGTCACAGTTCTTCAGAGCACAGAAGCACCTACATAACACTGACTACTGAACCTTGCTCTTACTGCTGCCTTAAGGCCCTTTAATTAAATTTCATTTTTTAACAATTTCCAGAGCCAACTCCTTATTGTGCTTGTCTCTCTTTTTTTTTTTTTTAACTTTAATTTCCTGTGTAATTTTGGGAAGCCACATTGGGTTTTGAATTTTTTCCCTGTAATGATGAACTTTTTTTTTTTCAGGCTGTCATAACTGTAACTTTCTCTCTTAAAAAAATAAAATCAAAAGTCTAAAGAAATCTATTTAACATGAACAGTACATGCTACAGGAAAGAGTACATTACTTGAAGTTGATTTTGCATTTTTTTTCCTTTTGCATGTTTCATAGGTTGCTGGTGCAGATGCGCTGGAGTTAAATTTATCATGTCCTCATGGTATGGGGGAGAGAGGCATGGGCCTGGCCTGTGGGCAGGTAGGACTGTAATTGCAGTCTCTTTCATATCTCTTCAGCAATCTTGCAGTACCACATAGATAGTTACACCTCAGGGGGAAGACACAAGCAACAGATTACTAGCTTGAGATTTTTAGGTTGAATGTGTTTAAGTATTTAGTGCTGAAAGCAAAAGAGAAAAGAAAGACAAAAGCTGAGAATATACAAAATGCTTAGTTTTGCTGAGGACAAAAATACATTATGTATTTGACAAGGAACAAGATGAAAACAAATAATTTCCAAAAAGCACATTTGAATGGGATTTGTTTGTTTCCATTTCAGTGCCCTGTAGATATCTTTTAGATCACAACCTAGTAACTACCGTACATATCAAAAATTATTTTGAAGGATATGAGATATACACACATATCATTTCACAGTTTTTAGCATATGAACCTAACTGTATTCTAGAATCATGAAATATATTCTGGCAGTTCCACCTACAGTTAAAGTCTTCTCTTATAAGACCCTATGTTCTGTAACCTATAGATTTGATGGTTTATACAGTTTAGGTTGGATTTAGCCTGGTGTTTCTGCCATGTAGAAATCTGATGCAGAGTTTGTCAATACATCCCATGGCTTCACTTAAGAGAATGTGTGGTTTTTTGCCTGTGAAAAGAAAATAAACACACACAAAAGCCAATTCTCATATCCTTTTGAAGTTTTCAGATTTTTGCATATTTTGGTCATGGTTTGAAATTTGTTTTGGCTCTGAAACATACCCAAATGTGGTGAACTTGGAAGTCTGAACAATCTTGGTTCACAGTCTGTCAGGATAGATTTTCTGGAGTTTGATCATCAAAGTTTCAGAAGTCTGAAGCCTGTTTGATTTCCCATCTTACTATGTTTTAGGGAGAGGGGAAAAAAAAGAGGAGGGAGATGCAGAGTGGGAATCATGACTGCATGCCCTAAAATCAACACATACTGTTCAGTTGATTCCCCTGAAAGGGTCATCTTTTCTTCCTCAGTTAATACAAAACTTTTACACATTGAGGTGTGGTTGAATAAGTAAAGCATTAGCTTTCTAAAACTTTTAGTAGGGAGACAATAAGAGCTGTAGTTGTTTCAATGCAACTGTGAATACACTTCAGGTGTAGGTTTATCATAGCAATACTGTCAGGCACAGTGCACTAGATATTTTATTATTTTCTGTGAACAAAATTTCTGAATCTGTTCCATGCTAAAAATTATTGTTTTCAATGAAAGTAATCTGTATGATTTTCATGGCCAGTGGTCATTTACCGAAGTTATGACTAAAAACGGGAGAGAATTATAAAAACCCTCTAGGATCACACTAGCAAAATGGCAATAGTTATTAATTTTTCCCCTGAAATTACATTCAACAACAAAGAGTTATAGTAGCTGTTTTATAAGTTTATGAAGCAATTCCCATCCTCCTCTATGAAGAGTGTAAGTCAGTAGTTTGGATTGTCCCCTCCTGAGATGGCGGCATGCTGTAGAAGGGTGCAGTTTGTTCAGGGAAAGCCCTGGAGGTTTCATACAGACTGAAACAGGCTCCTTTCAAGCATGCTTTTTGGTTTGTTTGTTTTTTGTTTTTTTTTTTAGCCATATGATATTTCCAGCTTTTACTGGTTGGAATAATATATGCATGTGAAGTTGCTTAGATGTGTAGTCAGTAGGGAGCTGTCTGGCTACATGAGTTTTTACCTATCTTTCAGCTATTGTAAAATCAGAGAACGAAATGCAAAATCTGAGCACTCAGGCTATCATGTGGATTTGTGACTCTCCTTGGAGGAGATAAGATGCATAAAGCAAGAAGAAGATTACATTATATATACATGTATGTTTGTATAATAATAAAATTTCTCTTTTCCCCATACGATATGGGTATTCTTTTGAATGTTTAATATACACTACTCCTGCTTAAGTACATTCTAGTGTTTTCTTAACTGCCTCAGCCAAATAAGAGCTCAGAAAAGAATCTACTGTCTTAGACAAATAAATTAATAAAACAAGCCATCTTTAAAGGGCCAAATCCTGAGGTTCATCCTCAGAGTCAGCTAAAATTAATTTATAATTACTTTAAATGTAGTTTATTGAGGCAAAGGATGAGGATAAACTGGATAAAATAACTATATATGTGACGAGATTCATCAGTAGCCCTTCAGGGGGCTTCCATGTGTGGTGGCCCCTGCAGACACCATCATAAGACAGGAAAGTGCTAGGAAGTATTTTGGCTCTACTCCTGGTTTTTTTTTCTTTTTTTTTTAACCCAGAGCTGAAGTCGAATAGGTCATAGATAGGCGGTGTGGAGAAAAGGGCTCAGATATACTTTTGAAAAAAACCTATCACTCAGTATCTAGAAATCAGGGCATGAGGCTTTGAGAAACAGCAGGTTTCCTGGTTGTACTGTGAAGTAGGTTTTCTTAAATCTTTTTGATAACATAATCCACATCTTTATAGGAAAATTTTTTAAGGATTAGATCCCTTTTCATGCCTAAGCACATTAAATCCTCAGGAAACTACAGAAATTGCTGAGATGAAAAATAATGGCAGAAAAACATGTATGTGCACTTTACGATTTATAATGTCTAAAATGTTCTGCCTGTTTTTTGTTATTGTGTTTAAAAGAATGTGAAAGGAAAGGTTAATTACACTGTCTACTTTTTCTCCTCATTTCAATTCCTATGATGTGCCTAAGGGTAAGTGTAGAAATCTGGGAACATCTGATTTGTTTTTTTCTATCCTGTTTTGTTATCTAGTCTCTAATGCTTCCACTATTTTATATTCACTGTAAATTTTTAAAATTCCAGGTATATCCAAATTATATATAAAAAATTCGTGCTAAGTATGGTTGTTTATTTTATAAGGAATTACAGTTCTTAGCTTTTATTTGATTTTAATTCCAAGTCATTAGTGCAGACACTCTGACACCCAAACAGCATAGCTAGGCAGAGTGTAATATTGAGAGGCATCTGTATTGCTGCCAATAAGTTACTTAAAGCTGATTCTGTATAAAATGTCAATTATATTTGCTAATGCTGATTAATGATAATAAAGTTAAGGTTTGTATTCTTTCGTAACAATCTGCAACTGTATAAAAGTTGGATATCATTACAAATTGTAGTAGAATTTCCATCATTAGGTTTAACAGCACCAGTGAACTGATTTTTTTTGAATCAGATAACGTAAGTGTACAAGACATTTGATAGTAAACGTAAAGACAACATAGTGAATAGCAGATTACTAAAAAATGACAGTATCACTTTTCCACTATAGTTCATTATTGTGGTCATTATAGCTTAAATTTACAAAAATAATAAGTCAGTCAAACATCTGAGATGGTAGCACTTACATTTCGGTGTCTAACTAGTGGAGTTGTATTTGTGGTGCACTTTTTGTCTCTTCACTGGAAACCATGCAAAGATATTTTAGGTTTTTTTTACTTATCCTTCTAAGAAGTGATATTAAACATTCAGAACCATTACTGTAATGTGAAATCAACAAATTTGTTTGACTTTTTGGCTACTCTGATAAGAATTAATAAATCATTGAATTGAGTCAATAATCTGGGGTTTATTTTGCATTTGTGCTAATTTTTTCTTTCTTATACAGATGAAACCCCAGGTCTGATAACTGTGATGGTCATACATCTAGAATCATTAGAATAAGACTGACTAGGATGAGTGGTATCCAAATTCTTCAAAAATATCAATGGCTCTCCTTGGCCTAATGGGGAGTGAAAAATAACAGAGGGAGCAGCCCACAGCTGATTGAAAGGTAGTAACAAAGATGTCAGGAGAGTAGCTACAAAGAGAGAAAGAGGCTTCTCTCTAGTGTCAGAAGATGCAGCAAGGGGAAACTGCCACAAATTGCAGGCTGAACTTTTCAGATTGGCCGTCAGGAAGAATATTGACCAAGAAGTTGATGCAGTACAGGAACATGTTGTCTGGTAGGGCTGTGTACTCTCCATCTCTGGAGTTTTCAGGGCTCAGGCAGGCAAAGCCTTGGCCAACCACAACTCACGTTGGCACTAGTCCCACTGAGTGGGAGCTTGGACTAGCAGTCCTCTAGAAGTCCATTCAGACAAACACTTCTGGGATTCTGTGGATTTGCCCTACTCAGTTGCTGTCGAGATGTACTGCATTGTTTGTACCATGGGTAGGAAATGAGTAGTGGATAAAAGGAAGCACAAGGATTCATCTGTTCACCTGGGGTGAGTTGATCAGTATGCTAGGAAGATCTCAAGTCAAAAGCAACGTATCAGTAAAATTTCTAGAGCACAGAGGCTGCTTCAATACTTTTTGAAAAAACAAATCTCATATTCAAAGATCTCAGCCTAAGCGCAAGAACAGAGATTCATTATGCTATAAGCAAATATTTTAAAAGTTAATAACATCCTGGCTTATAAATATTTCTCATTAATTAGTCATATCTTCTAACCTCCAAAATATAAAAAATCTTTGCCTATCTCAGCATTTAAGCTATAGGTTTGGGGAATTGTTTGCTTTTTTTAGTTTATATTGAAAGAGGCATGCATATGTCTCTTGTGAAAACTGAAATACGGATCCTGGTGGTTTAGCTATTCAAATCATATGTAAAATGAACTTGCTTTGTGGTTCTTTTCTTACCCTTATTTTCATTTTACTTAAACTGTGCTTGCTACAGCCTCTGATGCTGGCTGTGTTCATGTTTATTGCCTGCAATAAGGAGACAAGTTTCATAACAGCCCACATTACCTCATTCAGAAGAAGACAAATCTATCGAAAACAAAAAGCAAAAAAAACCCCCAAAGCCCTGGTTTCTCTGCAAAGATGAGAACTGGCTGCATGGCACAATTAGATTTGCCCTGCTGTACCTTGAAAATAGGAAAGATGAGGCTGCTTTTTAATTGAAGTGCACAGCATAGCATGCTAATTTGCTGATGCTCTGCCAGCAAGGAGCTTGAAGTATTTGAAATAAATGATGCCCCAAACAAAATTCGATTATATCTGTGTTCATGTGGCATTCTACTATCAGCCTACAATAATATTCTGGTTAAGTATAATTCATTGAGTCCCGCAGGCAGTATTAGTTCTCTCTCTTCTCTTTTGTATCAGTTATTGCAACAAATTAATGCAAAGTACAGCAGGGTGGTATTACCCTGTGCCTCAGTGGCAGCATTGCCACCCAAAATCCAGTATAAACCAGTATAATCAAAGTTAGGTTTGTGTTAGTGTTTGCAGTGGAGTTTCAGGATTTATGTGTCTTGTTCTCTTGTATTGGCCACTTTCATCCATTTTGGCTGGGGTCTTAAGAAAGTAAGTCCTACCTGATCTCAATGTCTTTGTGTCTGTCAATGCCCTCTGTTGCTTTGGGACATGTTTCAACTGAATGAACTGTTTCATTCATGTTTCTCACAGTTGAAACTGTTTCAAAAATACTAAATTTCTGTAAGTTTCATAAAACTAGGTCGCTGGGTAGAGAAGAGAGATTGTCTGCCGCTCAAGCTGATGGATATGAACAGGAACCTTAATAGTCCAGCTGAGGGAAAAGCTCAGGCAGGTGCAGGAAATTCAGTCATAAGGTGCAGATGCTCAGAAACAAGGATTCCTTGGTATAGGCAGTGATGGTGTTAGTCTGTGTGTGCAGAGATGTGCTGCATTGGGCGTTGTTTTGCTGAGAGGATATTCGGGTTGTGCAGGGGGATGGGATGCTGTTGGTTGCCTCCTCCCACTCCTGCAAGCATAGATCTCTTTTTCACTGCCTCCCACACTGATTGTGGTCACTGTCGTCCTTTATGACAGTTCAATTTTGTTGTTTTAACCTCTGATTTTTTCACCTTCCCTGGTTTTATATGTGGCTCTTCCCTTTCTCTTTCCACTCTCTTCTTCATTAAAATCGTCCTCATAAAGTAAACGCCTTGAGTTGCTTTCAAAGTGACAAATGACTCATGAGGTTTTTCACTGGAAATCTGAACAGAAAAAGCTTGCTGACTATGTGGACACTCCTGGGTGGGTGACATCACTCACCTCCCTCTAGTACTTGAAGATTCATTCCTTTTCTGGGACCCTCAGAGGATTCAGTTGGGATTAAATGTTGTGATTTATGATTTCTTCCATGTCTTTAGTTCCATATGTTCTTTATGTGCTCATGTATTCTGTTATTTTTGTAACATGTAAGAGCAGACAATACTTAATAATGAAGTATGACAGTTAATTGGTATTTTATCTTAAGAATTCTAGTTTTTATACACTCATGAAGAAATGAATTAAGATGCAAAGTTTAAGAATTCAGAATCAGAACCCTATTCTGTAATTTTGTATTGCAGTTTGACAATTTAATCCACTGTTATTGCTTTGAAGGATTTTAAATTTAATTACTCAAAAGAAAAACAGAAAATAAAAAGGGATTATAGATAGGATAGTAATGTTAACAGCACTACTGACTTGCTGAAACTTTCTAGTCACATGGTATGACTGTTAACAATGTTTTTAATACTGCTTATGTGTGGCTGGTTTTTATTTATACGTGGAAAGCATTTTCCACAGAGTGACTTTTCTTATGAAATGTAAAAGTGATTCTGATTCCTTGAAATTCACAAGGATGCGAAAGCAAGCTAAGGAAAACCTTATTTTTAGTCTCGCTATGATGTAAGCATTTCAGCTGGAATTCACAATGATGACACATGTCACAAAGAAGGTCACTTTGGCCAAAATCTCAGTTACCTGCCACTGAAACAAAAGGATTTGGGCTTTTTAAATGACATTTCTGTAGCCTAACTAGGATGGAATATATCCTGAGTGCTTCCCAGAAAGAAAAAAAAATACATTTTGTTGTTTGGTTTTTTTAAAACAAATGGCAACCTGTACTTATTCTTGCAAAGAAGCTTTCAGAAAAGGGAAATGTGGAAAACTCAGTCAAGCATATTTCTGTGGTCTGCATGGTTAAATATTTTGGTTAAATGTCCAGATTCTGTGGACTACTTTGCCTTTGGATGTGTGGTTACAGTATAAGGTATTGCATTTGTTCATATCAGTGATATCTGGTAAACAGGATTTACTGGAGAGGAAATGATAAGCAACAAGTATCTATGTAGAGGTAAAATAAAATATTTTACAACTGTTCATCTTGGTTCACAATGAAAATTAACTACACAGTCCACATTAATAGCTTTTTCTTTCTGTGGTTTCAGTTTTACACTGACATTTGATAAAGTTAATTAACAGTGTCTTAACTAGTGTTAAAGTTAATTAACAGTGTCTTCACTGCCTCCATGAGAATTTTCAGGACAAGGCTCATAGCTTTTTTATTTTGCCTCACCTAGTAAAGTTAGTCAGTGCACTGGGGGGCTTGCTTTTTACAGTAGAACAAATCTGAATACAGGCCCATATGATGATCATTTTAAAACTGAGTGGGAAATCCTTCTCAGAACATAGGTTTCAATTTCCTTACTTTGATGGTTTCAAAGGCTTATGGCTTCCTCAATTATTTGGTATTATCTGCCTCTGTTACAGGAAGGGACAGAGAGCTTGACTGGCTGACCACAAGGAAAAGCTGCTTGTAACTTCAGCATTTATATGTTCTAGTTCCATGCTTCCCTTTAAAATATTTAATGTATGATGTAAACCTAATCAAACCTTTATACCTTCTAGCAGGTAACCTCTACATGAACTAAAAAGCAAGTTAAAATATTGTTTAATCATGCTTTGTACCACTTTCCTACAGTGATATGAGAAACATTATTTTGGTTGGCCAGAAACAACCAAGAGAAAATATTTTGTTATGTCAGTGGTAAAAAGGTATTTTTATTAGTCGACACTTTACATATACCGTTGCTTTTGATAAATAAATCTTTCCGGTTAGTATCTCTAAGAAGTTTATAAAATGTAAATGTGCAGTTTCACATTTTTCACTTGGAATGTTTAGGCCCAATTGGTGTCTGAACAAATTATTTACTGATTTGAACCGGCAATCTGTGCCTCATTCTTTCAGGCCAGCTATTATTAACCTTTATTCTGACAACCAAAGAAAATAATAGTTGTATCTGACTCCTTTAAAGTTGCATTAAAATCAATAGCTGTAAACAGTGATTGCTACAGTTTTAATTGACCTATCTCAATGAAACATAGTGAGTTTTTCCTATCATATACGATAACTATATCAATTTTAAAAAACCATTGTAGTTAACTTTAAAAGTAGTACGTTTTCTGACCGTGATGTTTCTTCTGGTTGCTTAGATTAACATTTTAAATTTTATTTTATTTAAAAAAAAAAACAACCCAAAAGCCAGAAACTTCCCAAAGCCAAACAAATTAGGAATAAGAAAAAAACATTATGGTTTGTCCACCTGCAGAGAGAGAGAGGACTCAGTTTACAAAATAAATTCAGTTGTTTTTATTTTAGTGCTGGGGAGAAAACGAAAAGCTTTTATGTGATCTGAAAAGGGAATAATTGCAAAGCTGACTAAAAATAGCTACAAAACCTTCAAGTCTCACTTGTACTTGATCTTGACATCCTTCTATGTTTTGTACTTTTGTCTACTGGTCAATCAAAAATTTCCAGCTTATTTTTGACCTTGTCTTCAGGTTTGTTATCATTTCAGTCATTAGGCACTACATTATCAAAGGAGGGATGTAGGACTGCCATGCTCCTTAGTGAAGTATCCAAAGTGAGTCCCCCAGACAACACTTCGATAAATGTATTCTTGAATTTGGATACTGTCCTATGTTAATATAGACAGCTATTAGATGATACGTGCTAAAAAGCTTTGGAGTGAGATTTTTGTTGTTGTTGTTTGGGAGGGGGGCTGTTTGATTAGTTGGGTTTGGTTTTGTTTTGTTTTTAACATACTATTAATCTATTATCATCTGCTGGAGGGACAGCACAGCAAGGTGCCAGCAATCTAGGATGTTCCTGGAATGCGTAGATGATAATTTCCTCCTTGAAATGGTAGAGGAACCAACAAGA
>VYZX01018889.1:0-23836 GCA_013401335.1 Brachypteracias leptosomus | reverse complement strand
AGATCACTTAATTAGTTCCTAACCCAGTCTTCGTCGTATGTTTGTATCTTACATTTCCATTTACTCTGCACACCAAAACCATTAAACTTGTAGCTGGTGCAGGACTTCTTACAATATCCGGTGAAATGGATAATTTTTATTTTTAATTTCACAGAAGAGGAAACAATGTGGTATCAGAAGGTTCTGCTCCTTGGTGTGGCTGCTGCAGAGCCAGAAAGAGGACATGGATTGCCTGTTCTGGTTTTCCTCTTTGCAGTACTCCAATTCTGCAGAGCAGCTTTGAAACAAATAAAGTTAAGAGGGCAGTACCTTATTTGAGCTCAATTTAGCTTTAAAGTTGTGAAGGTATAGTCTAGGCCAAACTGGATACACAGGTATCTGACTCTGTCCACGGATCAGGTAGGTGGATACCTGGTTTTTGCTACTGTGCCTAAAATTACAAGGTTGAATGATGGGAATGAGAGAAATTTCCACTGTTTTCAGTGATGTCAGGACTCCACCTGAAACTATGGTCTCCAAAGCAGACAGGCAAATATGCGGTCAGTTTAAAAAAATTCAAGATCAATATCTCTGCTATGGAATACAGCAATATCCAGTGGAGTCAGTTCACATTAAAGGCAAAGTTACTTTCATTTGGGGCTGGAAGCTCAACTGTGGCTTTGTTGGTCAACCATAGACTTTGGGGAGGGTTGCAACGAGGGTGGTAGGATGTCTTTCAGTCACCTAAAATGACCTCCATAGAATATCCTGTTTCCTGGGATGAAGGAAGGAAGACTTCACAGTGCTAGAGCCAATATGCCTGGGTTGGATGCAGGGATGTGTTCCGCAGAATGCTGCACTCAGGAATCCTGCCTGGTTTGCTCAGTGTGATGTGTTGTAAACTCTGCAGCCATTTGTTAAAACAAATAAGCAGGATGGCAGGAAGCAGCTTGCTGTGCTTTTCCTTCCTGCTTAAATAGCTTGTTGAGCTGATAATTAATAAGCAACGGGACATTAGGTTTATTGTAACTTCACTGGATGGATAGTAAATTGCTCATCACTGGAGGTAGCCAAAAAGTACAGTAAACCTGTTACCTGTCAAGGCTTTTCACATCTATAGGAACTGCAGCCATTGATATATGAAATAGAGCACTCCTGAAGAACTGTAATATACATGTGAATTAATACTGTGTGGAAATCCCACATGGTATTCTTAAATTATTCCCATTTGCTTCATGTGAACACCAGGTACAATAGTATTGTGCGGTCTTACAGTCAAAAAAGTGAAAACCTTGGAGTTGAATAGTAGAGTTGTACGTGTGATTTCTGTGTACACACTTTGTAGAAATGCACTTAAACAGAAACAGTGGTTCAGAATTACACAGAGATTAAAGTATTACCTACTGAATCCTTAAAACCTAATAATTCCTATAATATATCTATTTATATATTAAAAAAAACTTTGAGGATATATAAAACATCCTCAAAATTATCTTTGCTAATTTTGCTCAAATCTGATTCTGTTTAGACATGATGCTCTAGCAAGATAACTGTTCAGTGTCTCCTGCAGATACACAAAATGAATGGTACAGGCATTAGTACAAGACATGCTTATATTTAGCAGGGCATACTGACTGACATGCAATACATATCCTGGGGGCTAGGTCCTGCTGCAAACAGCTGGATGCTGAAGAGGGCTGCTGAGCACGGTGCTGCTGTGTTACGTATCCTCCAAGAAGGTGATGAAGAGCAGGTGCTGCTGACTCACGAGCCGATGAGAGCGCTGATGCTCATCATAAGCAGCTGCCTATGAGTAATGCTGCTGCACAGGAAGCTTTTGTGTGCCTGTGGCTGTCTTTCAGAGCAGTTTCTCTTCTTGTTTTCTCTTAAGGTCAGCTCTTCTATTAAGCCGATCAAAGTGCATCTTCAAGACAGGAATGAGAAAAGCTTCAGGTGATGAACACATTGATCGTGCGTGCATCTGCTCTGGGCCTGTACTTCAGTAATGGACTGTATCAGCAGTTCCCTAACGTGCTGGTACCCACCTGTTCATCAGAGCTCAGCTCAGTGTGCGCGTTGGTGATTGTTTATGCAGTCAATCATACCACACAGCAAGGCAGCCTCACTTTCTGGAAACAAAGCAAAGCTGGGAGTTAGTGCATTGCCTTGTTACTCTGCTTTTGTCTCACTACACTGCAGCTAGTGGGAAAAAGTCCTCCTCAGTCTTATCCCCATTGAAAATACAGTGGTAGAGTCTATGGATCTGTAAATATGAGACCTGTAAAAGCTGCAAGATGGTACACTTATTGTAAAGCTTCTTTTTATCATTATTCTTTTTTCTTTTTGCTGCTAGAGTCATGTAAAGGAACTTGAAGGATTTTCAGTCCTTTGTGAGGAATCCTCACTCCCAAGCTTCTTCTGGGGGATGGAGTGGAAGTGGTGTAGCTGCAAACTGAAGGCCTTTTTCAACTCATGCCTAACACACAGTGTTGCAAATGGCACTAAGCAGGAATTAAATTCTTGCATTTGAATAGTTTAGTTGTTTGAAGAGGCCTGCTTAGTTTGTCTTTAAAAGCTTGAGGCCATTTCTTCGTGATAGTCTGCTAATGCAAGGACAGTGCTAACAGGTTGCTTCTAAAACCTAGTGAAGTTTATTTATATCCTTGATGGAAGCAAGCACTGTGAAAGCTTCTCTATTAGGGCTGCATTGTAAGAGAAGTGAGTAAGGAACAGCTTTGAAAGAGCTGCATGATCAATCAGATAGGACAGTTGCAACACTTCATTCTCTCTGCTTTGGCAAGCACTGATTGCTTGGCTTCTTAAAGCCACCTTTGCAGCAACAGCAAATGCTTTGGCCTGGATGTAGACAGCCAGATTTGTAGCAGTTATCCAGACTTTCAGGGATAACATAAGGCTGGAGGTAACAGTCCTGAACTTTTCTCCTCCTGATAGGCAGTGGACACTCTTTCAGTTCAAATGGACAGTCTTTGGCCAGCTTCCTGTGTTAGACTCATCCTAATCCAACAAAGTCTTTCATGGAAGCCAGAGCAGAATGGGAAGTAGTTTTACTGTCTCAGGGACGTACTGAGCCTCTAAAATATTTCCCATCATAATATGGGATAAAATCAGTCAAAAACCGGTTAGTTTTCCTGACCTGTCAGGTAGGACAGGTTGCCTTAGGTTTAAATTTCATTTAGACTTGATTTTTTTTTTTTTAATTGAAAAATAAAATCTTAGCTTGCATTTCACAAGAAATTTTTTTTGGGACAGTGATTATTTTTTTTTTTCCCTCTGTAGGAAATGATAAAAATGTTTTGTTTCATTGGGTTTTTTAACATGGAAAGTTTCTGTGACTTTGGCCTTCCCTGTCTAAAGTTGCAGAGTCAGTGTGACTATATTTTGGGTCAGAAAAGTTCTCAACAAGTTACTAGTATTTAAATATCAACTTGTGTTGAATTCAGGACATTTTAGTGAGCTCCTACTGCAACATGCTTGTGCATGTTAAATTTGAACATTTTTTCCTGCAAGTTCAGCATCAAATTCTTCAAAGGGAGAGAAGTTTGATCAGGATTACAAAGAGTTGAAAGTCCTGGATGGAGACAGTAGGGTATAAAAACAGCAGATCACCTGTAGTCCTCTTCCAGTTGCAGTCCCTCACCAATCTTTGCCTCTTTAACCACTGACAACCAGTTCGTTTTAGAGCTGGTCATATACAGTAGAAAAATGTACCAGTTTGAAGTAGCTTTGTAGAAGATACAAGGTTAGATATTGGTCCAGTCACAGGCATATAGTGTAATATAAGTATATCTGTCTATAACTGGTTTCTTAGTATCTCTACTCTGCAATGCTGCTTATGGCTAGTGAGTGTTTCCACTGTGTGCCTTCAGCTCTGACCCAAGTAGCTGGATGATTTCTTACCTGCTTCAGGCATTAAATGATCATGAGGAAGGATTTCAGCAGGTTTGAAGCTCACTGCACTTCCTCTGAATCTTATATCTTGTTATCCTCACTTTGCTCATTTTCTGGCAGGCAGATGTGTTCTTTTGTTGCTGTCTGCATACAAATATTTAATTAAAATAGGAAATGGTATTGTTTCTCAGAGGCAGCTGTTGTCCCCAGCACCAGATGCAAAGAGTCAGTTTAGCAGTGGCTTCAGAATGCCTGAAAACAAGCAGTGACCTGGTCAGTAAGCTTCTGCTGGCAGCAGGTGCATGTGCAGCAGATCAAGGAAAGACCACGAGCAGCATGTGTCCATGAGTGGAGTTTGCAACATGGCTGGCTGCAGCCTGACTCAGGATCACACAGCAGCAGCCAGAGCTGTGCCTGCTAGAGGGCAAAATGGTCATGAAGGCTTGTAAAGAGACAAAGAACTTGGAGATACTGCAAAGCAGGCCAGGCTTGAGTCTCAAAGCAGAGGGGCTGTGATCATTCACTAGTGAGTATTTCAGGAGGCAAAATCTATCTGCTGGCTCTGCTGCAGCCCTCAGCTGCCCTCCAGGCCCCTTCAATGAACCAACACACTCACCAGCACCATGGTGCTAACTGGCATCAAAGTGCAGTTTTTCTTTACCAGAAAGTAGCATACTGAAAACTGAGCTAAAATCTTCAGGGTGTTTTGATGCAGCAGAAACAGTTTTGGTGTGTTAAGGTGACAGCATTGCACTGACTGCTGCCTTTCTCATTAAAATGTCTCAGCAAGGGATGTTGAACAGCTTCCTTGACATGTTCCTCCTGGAAGCATCCAAGCAGGATGTTCAGAAGCAGGACATTTAAAAAAACCACATGGTGTATTTTTATTTAATGAGATCCATTTTCTCTGAGTTATAATCAAAACTTTGTGCATTTATACATGAAACAGATTAGTATAATTATCACAAAAACGATTGAAACTATACAGCTACAGAGAGGAAAGTGTTGGAAAAAAAGCCTTCAGCATTGTCTTCCTGTTTTGATGTTGTGGTTTTTGATCATAAGAAGTGTCCCAGTTAAAAGCAGGTGTTCCCTAGTAAATGTACATACACTAATACATTAACTTGCCAGGAGGTGAACAAAGCCATAGTTGGAGAATGAATTGCCAGTTCACTAATGATTCTGTTGGTTTTACCAGAATCCCTGACAGTGACACAGAAGAATGATAGTTCTTTTCAGGACAATCTGTTCCGTGCTGCAGATTTAATACAAAATAAAATAAAACTGAAAGGGAAAAGAAAATGGAGAGAGAAACCCACACTCATTGAGAACTAAGAGGCAAGTATATGGAAATCAGTTTCATCATTCCTATTTGTCATTTTTATATGTAGTTTTGAAGGAAAACTAATTAAAGTAATTGAAGTGATTTCTCTTGGCTTGGCACCCATTACAATCCCCTTTAATATGTAATAAATGTGGTTAATATAACAAAAGATCTAACTGAGAAGGAAAGGGCTCTTATCCTATCTCTTGCCTTACCACTTTACCCTGCTGTTGTATGTTTGAGGGTAATTTTTTTCTTAGTATAGTAGTGAACACACAAAATATTTTTGTTACAGTTCTCACTTTAAAATACAGTGTCTTACTAGAGAAAAAAAAAAGCAAGACTGTGTCACTCTTCAGGATAGCAGAACATGTTTTAAAGTCAGTAAACATGGTTAAATTCTCTCTTATAACAGAGTGTTTCTAGGTGTTTGGGTTTAAAAGAAAATCTCAGCATGCAGGTGTTCGCACACTCATGCATACACTCGAATGACTTGGGTGTTACGGTAAATTAGACACAGCATCTGATTTAGAGATGGAAAAGTTGTTTGTCAGCCCATGAGGTGGAACAGCACAGGCACATGCTCACCTATTTCAAACTCAGCTGGCAGAGGCTTTCTCTGCTAAAGAGAAAGCAGCTCATTTTTGTCCTTTCAGCTGTCTGTGATGAAATTTCATTCCAGGTAATACTGATTAATAACAGGTAAGCTTTTCCTTTAAGAACTGGAGAGCATCACTAGCTTTTTCCCTACAAAAATAGGTGATAGATGGTAATGAGCTTATGCACAATCTCATAAGAGAAAAAAGAAAGAAAGTAAAGTTCTTGATCCAGCTGCTTCTTTTTTCTTTTTCTTTTTCTTTTTTTTTTTAAAATCTGATAGAAATCTAGAACATTGTGTTATCTAGGGAATGGCATAAGGGAGGATATGCAGGTGTATGTAGCATCACCCTTTTTTCCTTCTGTGAGTTCTAGTGCAGAAGGTTAGAGTATCAGCACCTCTCTCACTTCTATTCCTGCTCTTTTTTCAGTAGTTCATTTCTAACGGTGTTAATGAAAGTCTTAGTTCAAATAGATTAACTAAAGTAAGAAAATCTTAACACTGCAAGTGCATAATAACTAGTAATCAGTACAGTACATTGCTCCTCAAGCAGGACAGAAATGACTTGCATGCCTATTTACCAATAATATGTATTTTTAAAATCAACTTTAAGACCAGTAATCCCTTGATTTGATTCCTGAAAAAGAGAAAAAAATTATTATAATGTTTGTCTGTATTTGCTGCCATACGTAAGCAATATCCACTCAATAAGAGCTCTCCTGTTATACGTGACTGTAAAGTGTCTGTGAAAATTAAGCATTAGGACTATGCTGTCTCCAGCAAATATCTTAATAAAAATGCCTTAAGAGAATGAGAACAGCTGGGATAATTTATCCTTTTATAATCCTTTCAAATCCACGTAATTCCTGTTCAGTGAGGCAATTTAACTACCAGTATTCTATGAAGTTTGACATTCCAGTCACACAATTTACTAGTTGCAGGAATACTTATCAGTTGCCTCCATTTATTATAAACAGAGCTCTCCAGATTTGCTTCAGACCTGACATGGGAACTCAAGGTTTTGGAAATAACATGCTGAGATTCAGCTTTCCAGCTGAACTTTTCTTTCTTTCTCTGTTGCTACATTAAATTATATTAATTTGGTCAAACAAACATGCAATAACTATTAATTGTCATTATTGAAGAAAACAGTCTTTACTAAGTTTGATTAAAAATAGTTTGAAGCAATGTTCTTAAAAGTTATGGATGTATGAGTGCTGCATTTCAATTCTCGGGCTATTTGATAAAAATCTAATTATGAATGTTAAATAAACTAAAGAGTACACTTCTCTTCCATAACAGAAGTAAGAAATATCTCCTATCATCTCCTAGAAGATGGATAAACAGGTTGTATTTTGTCATATTTATACCTCCTCATTGAAACAAAACTTGTCTTTGAAAAATGTATGAAAAAACTTCAGCTGTTTTGTAAGAAAATATAAGCAATCACATAAAAAAGGCAGAAGTTTTATATAATCTAATATTATTATTATGAGCACTTAAGTAAATCTTGTGGTGTCTGAACACTATTTATGTTTTAACCATCTTCTAATCTCCTTTGTTACATTATTACTTATGTAATTTTAATGTTACTGCCTCCTGGTACCTGAGGTCTTTACAGTGAAAGGAGGGTTTGCTTATCTTCAGGATTTTGAGATAACCTTTTTTACCTGCTGAAACCATCTTGTAATTCTAATGGTAGTGGTAAGTGGAGACCAAGTGTTAAAAATTGAGTGATTTTTATTGTTTAGGGTCTTGTAATCAGATAGGGCGGATGCTTTTTATCACTGGAAATAGGACATGAGTGGTTTGATTTTTCATAGCTTCAAGGTAAAAACAATGGACATTGCTCCTGATCTGAATATAGAAAGGTTACTACACCCATGCAAGTCATAAGACAGATTGTGTAAAGGAAACAAAGATTTTAGTTTGTGTCAACACTCAGGGCTTACTCTTTCTTGAAGTCAGAAATTAAAACCATGCATTAAAAATTTAGGAAAGTTTTAAGTGCTTTTCAGAATATGGGAAGGAGGGGGAGGCAATTCATGTTTGTATTTATAGTTCTTACGCTTTGCAATAGAAAGTTTTGGAAGTATGGGTTGTTTCTATGAAGTGCCTCTAATACAAAATATGAATAGTTAGACTGGGAAATTGACTTACTGCTTTCAAATATAGAATCATAGAATGTTTTGGGTTGGAAGGGACTTAAAGATCCAACCACCTGGCCATGAGCAGGGACATCTCCCACTAGACCAGGTTGCTCAAGGCCCCATCCAACCTGGTCTTTAACACATCCAGTGTTGGGACATCTACAACCTCCCTGGGCCACCTGTTCCAGTGACTCATCACCCTCAGTGAAAAATTTCTTCCTTACATCTAATCTAAATCTTCCCTTCTCCAGATTAAAGTGATTTCCCCTTGTCCTATCACTACAAGCCCTTGTAAAAAAACATAAAAACCTGCTGTTCAGTGATGACAGGCTGCACAGATCTAACTCTCATATTTAAATTGTACAGCTTTCTGCCTGATGCTGTTGTTCATACCTGTCCCTGAACATAACATTCTGATACTGTGATCCAACTGAGTCACTGTTCCTTGGTAAAAACAAAAAACCTCATACATAAGTCACCTTGGTTTTCTGTGGTTTCACTGCATTACTTTTAAAATGAAATTTAGCAGAAAACGTAACATGTTCTGTCATCATGGATGTATTTAATTGAAGAATGGAGGACAGTAACAGTAGCTTGAGAATGTATATGCCATTTACAGTCTGTTGCAGAACCAGTTTGATAAAGAAGTTTCATAGTACAAAATAGAGTAAGGACAGCACTGAGGTCCCATTTTTTTAAAAAGAGGAGGAATGGATGATACCTCTAAAGGGTGGGGGTTTAAATGATTTAAATGATAAAATGGCTCTGCATTGCCACAGTAGCAGTGATTTGGCCCATTGACTGTACGTGTAGGCAGGGTGCAGAAAAGGCTGCCGTCAAGCAGCCCCTTGAAAGTCATAGGAAATGCTGTATCTTGGCAGCACGGGGCTGCTAGAATCTTGGTTTATGTCTGGCAATCACCCGGGCAAAGATGAGGAGGTGTTGGGACACAGCAGCCCTGGCAGGAAGGAGAAAACCTCAGCAGGGAGGAAAGCAGGGGTGCCTCGAAGGCATGTACTAGCAATGAGTGGGAAATGAGCAATGCTTGGTGTAAAGACATTCAAAGAGAGATCTCTTTGAAACATGAATGTTTCAAGAGTACTGATAGGTCTAATAGTTATTAAGTCATTAGGTTTTCATGGGTTTTAACAAGAGTAGGAAAACAAAGGGAGAGTAATAAGTCTACTCAGTCCAAAGTGAATTAAAATCTGAGAGTTTCTACATCCTTGCTTGACCTTATGCTTCCAGTAGATGAGGAATAAACTTGAGGGAATTAATTTCAATCTTAATTTTTGTTGTAAAAGAAGAAGAAGAAAGAGATACATTTCTGGTGGTCAGTACAAAAATTCATACTTTTCTTCCCAAACAAATAATATAATGACTTGGTGTTTAGGGGTATTTTCTGTAGCATCGAAGAACCTGTTAGCACTTTTGGATATGTAAGACCTGCTGCAAGTCTGGCCCATACTGAGTCCTTTAGCACTAAGCTCCTACACTCTGCCAGTTTTCGTTTGTAGGTGAGAAGAGGAAGATAAAGACTGCTGATTTTAGATTCACATGGTGTTTCTAACTTTTAGCTACTTTAAAGAAAATCTTCCTGCATATCTTCTAAGAAAATGGAAACTGAAAATTAGTTAGGGCAAAGCTTCCTTATTTTCATGCTCAAAATAAAAGATGCTTGTATTTGTGGCAGAAAAGTACTTAAAGCAGGGCAAATGTTTCACTCAGATACAGTATTATTTGCTGCATTATTTATAGAACTTAAATTGACATCCACAACAATACTTTATACCATTTCTACATTCCTATAAAATTGTCACCTTTTAACTTATTAAACTTCACAGCATGATTCAGTAATGTAATATTTCTTACATAAATTACTTGAATAGATTACAAAAAAATCAGCTATTCCAGAAAGTCATCATTGGTTCTTATTAAATTTTTGACAAGTTTGTATAAAAAGCAAAATGCATTAGAATGTCATTTACATGCTAAAAATTCCTTTGAAATAAATTCCTTAATCTCCGTCCAATCATGGATGCAACTATTAAAAATGAATTTCTTTGAATCTTGGACTGTATCTCTTACGAGCTGTGCCTCAGCTCCTGAGTCTAACCCTGTCCTGTGCCGTACCAGTTACACCAGCATATGCTGAAGTCCACTGGTTTTGCTCCATTGGCACCTCCAGTCCTAAGTTTGAGCTGCTTCTCCTTTGTGTCTCCTTCCACTGCCCTATTTAAGTCTTCTGCTGCATTGCACCCTGTGCCTGCCTCTCTAAGATCCTTCGCATCTGCCAAGGAAGCAAATTTCAGCAAGAGTCTCTGGCTGCTTTCTGCCGAAGGATGTAGGCATTATACATGTTTGTTGTCCATTTGGATGCTCTGTCTAAATCTGCGATATCAAGTTTTATGCACAACAATTGCTCAATTAGTTACAGGCTCTGAAAGATTTTTACAGGGATGTCTGTGAGATTAGGAGTAAGCCCTCAGGGAAGCTGGTGGAAGTCTCCTGCATGGTGTATTTAAAACAGAATTACTGACACGGTCATCCTGACAGGAGTATTTTATATTCCCTCAGTCTTTTATTGCAGTGTATGTGGGGTCTGTAAAATGCTTTGAAGCTGGAGCTATATTTCAGTGCCAGGCGTTACTGTTCCTAGTCTTCCAGGTTAAGAGTTCTCGTGGACATTGGGAGGCTGTTTTTTGTTAAGCTTTCTGTTTTATCTTCTTCACACATGGTCTCCTGGTGCACAGACTTGGCTTAAAATTACAAAAAGCAGAATTAAGTATTAAAAAGGATTTTGGGAAGGTGACTATCAGCCGTGGGTGGCTGATCAACAATCTGGACTTACCATGTAAAATCACATGGAGGAAAAATCCTCCTAACGTGGAACTGGAAGAATTCCTCTTCCTTGCTCTGCAGTGCTGTGCCATGTGCCAGGCTGGAGTCCATCCAGGGTGGGGGCTGAACTAACTCATCCCTGAATTCATAAAATTAGTAGAAATTACCTCTTTTTCTCAGGAGTAAAAAATACAGTTTAATTTTGACTGTTAAGTCATCATTGTGATGTTAAGCCTTGGGAAACAAGCTTGGGTAGAGGTTGTTTTGTCCACTTTCATGCTATTTCCTGAAAAGCCCTTTTTTCTTTGCTGTGCACCATCTTTTAGTTCTGTGTGGGTTTCTGGGGCTGACTGTTTGCGTTGGTGTTATTTCTGTGGTCAGCAAAACCTCAATAGCCTGGAGCTTCTCATTTAAGAGAGTCTTGACAGTGAATGCTCCTGCCACCGCTAGAGATCTTTTAAGGTGGAAAGAAGATTGGAAAGATCAGGGGGGGAAAAAAAGTCTTAATGAAAATTCCAAGAGCATACTGGAAAAGTAAATCTGGGGCGCTTTGTTGGTTTTAGCTGAGTCGTGTGTTTTGCGTACACAATGAGAAGAAAGCTGCGTTCAGAACAGTATGTGTGTGGCTGGTTTTTTCAAGGCTGGCCGATCTTCTCCACTGCTATTTCCTAATCAGTGACTGATACAAGCTTTAAAGAAAATATAGTTTTAGGTTTGGTTCTTCGAGAATTTTTTTATTTTATTTTTTTTTACAAATTGAAAGTACCTCAGGTACCTGAAACATACTAAGACAAAACTCCATGTACAGGTGAAGCGATGACTAACTGGCCATCAAAATCGAGTCAGGCTTACTTCTAGCACATCTTACTGACTCAGTGAGTTCTGCTTAGACATCCTGGGACAGCCTTCCCTTTTGCCATATGAAAAAAGTTACCAGGCCTTCTAGAAACTCTACGACTTTCAAATCTAATCCAGTGGGATGAGCTGAAAGATAACTATGAGCAGTTTTCCTACCTACTAGTTAAAAAAAAGATACTGAATAAGAACCGAGAGGTGGAATAACTGAAATAATATGTTAAAGTATTTACCTAAATATTTCTGTACATTTACACCCTGAGCACTTATTCATGCTAAAATAAGATTGCATACTTTTAGTTTTGTCTAATAGTGAAATTAGAAGACTGAAGACTATTATCATTTCTGTATTATATTAATACTGAAAGAAATTGAATTAGTGTATTACAAATAGGGAAAGGAGCACCTCAGATTTCTCGCTACAAGACCATTAATTCTGTATTTGCTTTTGGGTTTGGCTTTTTTTTGAGGTTTTACTTCTACTTTCCCTCAGGCCAATTCCTAGAAGAAAAGACTCAGCCAGAACACTTCAGGCATCTCCAAGTGTGGGGCTGAAGTACATACAGCAGATTGGCAGTTTTCTTTGAAAGCCTAGAGGCAAGACTTGGCATTTGATTGGAGAAGACAAAAGGAGAAGGGAAGTATTAGGACGACTTAAGTTTGTGCTCTAGAGGCAAGCAGCAACTGCCTCTGTCAGGATTTGGCCTTTTGTTGTATGGGAATTGACCAGTCACTCTTTCATTCTTTTCTTACTCAGAAATTCCTGCTCAAATTAATGAGGGCAATTGCTCTTTTTTTATATGCAGATGTTATTTAAGTTATTTGAGGAGTCTGATCTGAAACTGCATCAGGACTGCAGGACAGAGCCTTAACATTGGTATATGCTATGGCTTCTTTGCATCCTTCTGTCTTGCTTGTTAGTGTTTGCTGGTTGCATGCTCTGGTCTGGGCAGAGATGCAGCCTGGAGCAGGCAGCAGTGGGCTTCTCCAAGAGCTGAACTGGACTATAAAGGAAACGTGACTTTGACTTTGTCCTGTTCTCTCTCTGCTTCTGGAGAAGAAGGAATCTTTGCCAGGTAGCTGGGAGGCATATATGACTTGTCTGACCTCATCCTGTTCTAGGTGGTCAACTTTGCTGATGATACTGAGTATTAATCATAAAAAAGACATGGGGCAAGCAAGGTGCAGGAGGATCTTACAGTGCTCCAGCGGTGTAGCAATAAAATGGCAGATGCACTTTAGTTCACTTACATGTTAACAACAGTTCACTTACATGTTAACTGTATGTTGACAGAGGAGAGGGAGGGAATAAAATCCAGTCTTCATATCTCTGAGCTGACTGTTACTGTCCCGAAGAGAACTTGGTGTTATCTTAATGACAGTCCAATGAAAACATCAGCTCAGCAGCAGGAAAAATACCAATGTGGCCATTGTCTGTTATTGTGAGTGCCATTTTCGCATGGTACAAGGCTGTGCTGTGTCCACATGTTGACAAACTTGTCTGTGACTTGATACAGAGGTAGGTGTTAAAAGCTCTAAAAGTAGCATCTGGCTTGGATGTTTCTGCAGTGCTTGAGCATACCATATGCAAGTTCATAAATGCATTGCATATAAGCATTTTTCAGTCGTAAGCATAAGGGTCAAGTGTGTATGGATTTATTGCATAGCTCTGAGTCAGCATAGCAGACTTCTGTCTGCACAATATGGAAAGTAGTGTTTGCCCTTCTGACCTCCCCGCTCTCCTCGTGTTATTTTGCACCAATCTTTCTCATTGATTTCAACATGACAGCTTTGCTGTATGGTTCGTTCTGCTCTTCAGACAGTTGTTCCTCTTGTGGTATCTGCTCTATAGGCAGTTCCACCTGCATTTGTTCCTATCCCTGCAACAATTTGTTCCTTTTGCAGCCTGTTACTTTATTTGGACTTTCTTCTTCTGCTTTACCCTGGCGTGTTCATCGGTCCTGGATGGGACTTCTTTTACACACCACAGGCAATCATTATTTGCAAATACCTCTGGTATTTGCATTCAGGCTACTACTGAGCTCTGCAGTCCCTGCAGCCTTCCCCCTATGAGAAAGCATATAGCAGAGCTTAACAGGTTTTGGAGAAGAACAGTGGTAAAAGGGTAGGACAGTTTCCATGAACAGCATGATCATGCAGCTAAATAAGTTGGTAGCTGTAATGTAACCAAATGCTGCAGTGAAAAAGTTGATAGATGGAGGAATTATAGAAAAATTTGTTCAAGTGAAATTTACAGATTCAGAACAGACACAAGTGTCTACTTCTGTTTTCTAAATGCTTTTCAGGAAAGTTGAGCAAGAGATCTGACACTTTACAGAAGTCTGGTAATTATTTGTTGAACAACTTCATTTTACAGAAGTGTTTTGATCTGCCAGTGCAAAATTGTATCTTCTTTTTTGCACTGAAGTAGATAAAAAGTTCTGATTTTCCAGTCCTCTACTCCCATCTATTTCACTAGAGAGATGCAGAATTTTAATACTCAAGTGTGGCTATTTAATATTAAATGTACTCCTTTTTTCAGATGGGAAAGTGTGAGGGATAGTTTGGAAGGTGGGACAAAGCAGGGGAGGGATTATGAGAGAAGGTCCTGTCATGTATTCATGGATGTGAAGTCCCCCAGTAACTGTCACAAGAGAATGGTATGTTTCCAAGATGGGGTAGGCATCAATATTTCATCTACTTTCAATCCAAGTCCCTCAACTTATTGAGTGCTTTTAAATCCTGCCTGAGTTGTGGGAGCACCATGCTCCAGTAACCCAGTCCTGTTTCCTTTGAGGATGGTAGCAAAATCCCCACCATTTCATCAGTACAAGATTTAAATGTCTGGATCTTCTTTTCTCAGGTAAACCCATTTTCTGCAAACACCACAGTATTTAAATCTGAGCTTTATTATGTCATAAGAAAATTTTAGTAGGAGCTTATCTCAGATAGATTAAACCTTCTATTTACTGCAATCAACCTTATTTCTTTCACATACACTTTCATAGCCTTAGACAACTCTATCAAGGTGTTGTTCTTAAGAAGTCTTCTGCAAGTGGTGAGGTCATCTCACAAAAAGATAATTTAGATTAAGTTGCATGCTGAATTTTACACAGCCTGCGTTCAAGACACTTGCTGCTCTGTACTGACCTGGAGATCTATTGCCTGACTCCAAAAATGAGTCCAAGTTTTGTCAGATCAATTCTTTGCAGGAAGCTGCTGTTTTCAGCTATTGAGCTGCTTCAACTTGTGCAGTGACAGTTGTGCCTTTTGTCATATAAACAGTTCAATGCACATTGTCTTTTATTCTGTGTCATGGTGCAAAGCAAAACAAAAAAATTTGAAGGAGCCAAAAGCTATTTTATACTTGACAGCAGCATATAATGAACTGTGCTTCCTGGGGGAAGGTTAGTAATGGCTCCCTCTTGGTGTAAGGGACAGAGGCTATCTCTAGTTAGAGTGAGAACCGTAGTAATTAAGCTCTGGTCCACTGCGTTTAGAAGGGGTTAGCCCTGAGGATTGCAGAGGAACTTCAAGATGCCAAATTTCTCAAGGACTAATGGCTTCCTAAAGAATGCCTGGAGTTAGTCTGTGATTTCTTTGGAGAATCACTTTTCAAAGAGGGAAAGACCATGAAGGGATTTCTGTCTGACTGATGCTTGGTTTTGTATTTTCAGTTCATATGCTTGGGGCCATACCTACACAGAGGGCACCTTTACAACTACTGGAATACCCACAGGCTGTAGCAGTAGGACATCTCACATAAATTCATGCTTTGTACTAGTTCAGTAAAACTCTTCCCTGGACTAAAACAGCATGTAATGATATGAATACTCTTGTAACGTCTACCAGCAAAATTATGTAGAACAGGGATAGAACCTTTTTATACTGTTACCTGGTGTGTACAGGAACCATTCTGTTCTTTCTAAGGCATCCTATCCAATGAACCTGACATTGACTGATGGTGGCACTGTCATGGAGCTCTATGCACATTGCTGTATGAGCTAACCTCTTGGATAAGATGCAAATGTTACATTGTGATCCCGTTTATTAAAAAAATTAATTAAATAGCACCTGTCTTTATTGCAGTAAAACCTGTGTTGCACTGCCAATGTTGGACAAAAATGCCCCCAAACACCTATCCTTATAAACCTGTATTGTTTCTAGTTGCCATACGTGAAGAGAGAGAGCATGGTTTCTTCTCCTAACGTCATTTGATTAGTCTTTGCCAACTTTTAAGATTGCAGTAAATTACCAGGCTTCTGAGCAGTAAAATACGGTGATAAATGGGTGTATCCTTTTGTTGTCCTATATTATATTTTTGACCTAAATATTTGAAGAATTTTGTGATTCCAGTTGCTCTACAAATAACAAAGGGAAACAAAGGCACAGAGAGAAGTAGCAAGTCAGTAGCAGAACTAGGAATAGATCCCATGCCTGCTGTCAGTCAGTAGTAGTTCAGCATTCATTCTTCCCTATGATGTGCTTTTTCACAGCCTTGCTTAGACACAAAGTTCTTTGGTATTTTTGAATGGAGCTCACGAGTACAGAAGGAAGAGCCAGAAGCGATCATGAAGCAGAAACACAGTGGTGTTAGAAGATCCTTTCAGTGCATCGGTTTCTCTGCTTCTTGAGCTGACAGTGAAGTCTTCAGTGATAGCAGTGTATTGTATATAGAAGGCATTGCCATGAATTAGTCATGTCTCGATTTGCTGACCTATGCTAAGTTTAGAAAAGTCAAGACCTTGTTTAAAAAGTCGTGATCACTCACTAGCACAAAAGTGTCTGCTTTACATTGCAGTAAGCATTGCCAATCTGTCTCTCTGTGAAGCTGGCTCCTGCACCACAGTCAAGTACACATATCGTGCTTCTTTTTTAAGTAACATTATTGCTGATGAAAAGTTGTGAGATGAGGACAGGAAAAACTAGGAGAAGAGAGTCAGCATTTACCTACTTTGACAGTCTAGAAGAAATGACAGAATGGATCTTGTGAGTTGAAATAACTCTTTCTGCCCCATCCTCCTTGTTCCTCCAGCGTTGTCTGTCTTTGTGTATGTGTCTGTTATGCATAGGTTAGGAGTCCTTGATGATGCTATCATCTTTATTTGTGGGGGTTTTTTTCTTCCTCTGAAAATCTGCCCTCACATTTATTGCCTGCTGCTCAGGTAGAGTGGAGTAATGAGATGTCCTCTGCATGGTCTGGGCTTTTGATGGCTCCTAGAGAAAGTTAAAGACAAGCTGGAAGCATCTGTAGGTTGTGGTGCTGTATTTGGTTTAGTTTCTGCCACTTGGGAAACTAAGGAACTTAGGAAACTTGGAACTAACTTCCAAAGTGGAAAGTCTGATATACTTTAAACAGTTACTGGATAGAAACAAGATAAAGTCTGTGGAGCAGGGAGGGGACTTTTCATTCTGCTATAAGGGAGTGTGCAAGCCACAAGGATACAGAAAATCCTGGTATTTATGTAGTAAGTCTCTAACTGAGCCATGGAGCAGCTTCCAATGGAGTCAGAGAGCTGTACACCAGGGACATCTCCAGTGCAAGCCTCTGACAGAAGCTTCCTGGGGCAAAGCATGTTTCCCTTTGGGAATCTAGTCCAATACAATTATTACTCCAGCAAATGCAATAGGTATTATTGCTACGAATGGTGAGTAGCTGCTACTATGAGCATGGCCATTAACAGAGTAAAAAAAAAAAGAAAACCCACTGCATACCCAGATGTGACATCTTAAAATGCTGTTTTCAGTGTGATTATGAAAAAATAAGGGTGGGGTTTGGTTTGTATTGTGCTGCTTACACTTTGCACTTTCTGTGTCTTCACACTGTCTATAGTGTTACATCGAATATCTATTATTTCATTTCAGTGCAAGGACAATAGTATATAAAACAACTATAAGGATCTGCCTACAGTAACCTTCCTGTTTTTCTACTGCAATAGTAAGTTCTGACCCATCAGTTCTCTTGAAATTGAGACCATGGCAGTGCTGTACTTAACCAAGGACTCACAATTTATGAGCATTTTAGTCACTGATATTAGTTACATCGAGACCTGGTATTTCATGTAGGACATTGCTAAATCTGTCCTGGTTTTTTAAGATGACACAAATTATTTCCATGACAATTTATAGGAGATTCAAAATTAAGGTATAGTCTGATTATATCTCCATTAGTCAAAGATAGTGGTTATTTTGTTAGAAAATGTTAACATTTACTCAACACTTTTTACAGAGTGTTTCTACCATCATGTGAGTTCTGCAGGAGTAATTTCATTAATAATTCAATTCAGCTTCATGTACTGCTGCCTTCATTAAAGAAGTTGGCTACTGACAGCACTTGTATTTAATGTCCTGTTAAGCTTGATTGAGATACAAGATTAAGTCCACTTATATCTCCAAGAGGGAAGACAATAAAATTTTCCTGCATTAGTAAGATTACAGCTATAATTAAGCTGTCAATCACCCTGTACCAAGTCTATAACTCTTCACTGTAGACTAACTTAAATCTTCAGTCTGAAAATTGGCATAATTTGCCCTGAAAGAAGGCTTGAAGGACTGGACCTGTTTTTACCAGGTAAAGGCCACTCTAATTACTAGTAACGGCAGTAACAGCAATAATTAGTAACAGCAGTAATTAGTAGTAACAGCAATTTGCAAACTGGTCATTCTTAGGGGTGTATTTTGCCTTCAGTATCTGGTCTGCACACATGGGATTGTCCTGGTTTTGGCTGGGATAGAGATAATTTTCCTTCTCAGTAGCTAGAATAGTGACGTGTTTTGGATTCATTGTGGGAATTGGTATGAGAAGGATGTTGGTGATGTACTGATGGTTTTAGTTGTTGCTAGGAAATCAAGACTTTTCAGCTTCCCATGGTTTTCCAGTGTGCAGGTGCACAAGAAACTGGGAAGGAGCATAGCCAAGTCAGCTGGCCTGAACTAGCCAAAGTGATATTCCATACCATACGATGTCTTTCTCAGTATATAAGCTGGGGGGAATTGGCTGGGAGGGGCAGATCACTGCCCAGGTATCAGTCATTGAGTGCTCAGCAAATGTTTTGTGCATCACTTGTCTTTTCTTGGGTTTCATCTCTCTCTTTTCATTATATTCCTTTTCATTACTACTGTTATTATAATTGTTGTTATCATATTGTATTTTATTTAATTATTAAACTGTTTGTATCTCAACTCACAAGTTTTACTTTTTTTTCCCAATTCTCCCCTCCAGTAGGATGGGGAGGAGTGAGGAGCAGCTGTGTGGTGCTCAGCTGCTGTCCATGGTTCAACCACGGCAGGGATGTATGTACACACCAAAGGCACGAGGCAAGTTGAGCTAGCTCGTGTCCCTGCTGAGGCACACTCATGAGCAGTGGGGAAGTTTATGTTGACATGTGAGCTTTGTTTGCTTTTACTTGTAAGACTAAGAATAACCCCCTAAGATTAAAAAAAATTACATTGTTATTAGGTCTTTTTTTCTGTCTCCTTTTCTAAAGAACAAGTATTGTTTAACAAGAGAACGCAAATGTTTTACTCTCCCATAACATACTTGATTAGAACAGTTGGTTGTCTGATGTGTGTAGTGCCCGTTCTTTGCCCATTTTCTAACTGGACTATTAGATCAGTACTAGTGAGTTGAGGAAGCCCCTTATGCCTTTTTTTAGTGAAGAGTTAATTTTTTAAAATCTGTGTTTAACTCTTGCTTCCCCTCTTTTCTCTATCACTGTTTCCCTAGTTCAGTTCTCAGTCTACCTCTGTCATTTCTTCCTTCTTACTGGAGATTCACCTGATCGCTTTAACCCTTTGGTCTTTATTTTTTCAGAGTCTCTGTCTAGAGTGATGCCAGTGCATCTGAGTCACCCTTCTGCTTCTGTCCTTCTCCATACTTTTATTTATTGTGTTTTGAAGCCTTCAATAGCAAATCAAGTATTCCACATCTGTTGCAGTTTAGGTTAGGATTTAAAATAAATTAAGCTACATCACTCTCTGAAGAATAAAACATAATTTATAATTCTAAAGCCATAGAAGATACAGAAGCTTCAGCAAAAAGGAAGGTAGAGATGTTAGTAAATTGGTAATGACCTTGGTCCATCTGCCAGGGTAATTTTCCTGCCTTGGTAATTGAAATGTATTCAAATGCAATTTAAAGGTCATCAGGGATGCAAGTCAAAGACTTAAGCAGCATTTCTGATCAAAATATTAAGTATTGTGTTTGACTTTTATGAATGGCTGAAGGATTCTGCCAAATGGTAAATTTCTCTTATTTAATCAGGCTTCTTTGTTACGACAAACTTTGACTGCAGCTGAGCTCTTCACTTGAGTCCAGTGCCCACTGAAACACTGAAGGACAGAGAAAGGTCTTTTATCCGTAGTTATCTTGCAGTTCTGCAGTGGAGTGAACACAGATGAATTCCAATGCAAAATAATTCTTCAAAGGCGGATTAGAGGATCATCTGAGCAGCCTTGGCCCTTGTGATGAATATAGTGTGAGGAGGCATGAAGGATGCTAACACTTGTGTCAGAAAATTTGATCTGAAAAGCAGAACTTTCAAAATCTATACTGGATGTGCCAGGAGGCATTCAAAAGATTTTGTGAAAGAAATCAGTAAGATAATATATGGTGGCTGGACAACCAGATTTCCAAATAAAGAGCCAATAAAATAAATAGCTATTTTTCTCTTTAAATGCCCATTTTTGTGGGCAAAAATCAGCTGCATTCAGTGACCATGCATAAGTTTTTGAGAAGCTTTTCCATTTCATCTAGAATAGGTAGTTCAGCATGAGGCATTGATTTTTAGTAACAGTTCACTTAGAACCATTAGAAAATCCAGCTGAAAATAAAGGGGAAGGGAAGAAGATGAACTCTCTATCCTCTCTATTAGGTATCTATCCTGGTTTGAGTTAGAACCAAACCAGTTCTGTTCAAAGATTTTACTTTTTATCTGAGTCTCTACTAACTACCTACACTTTCTGAAGCTAACAGCATGTTTTGCAGACAGTGTCTGCTTCTAGCAGTGATAACGCTCCATGTTTAGAGTTCCTACCAAGGATTGGTGTGCAGACCAAGGTCACTGCTAGCTCTAGTGTACCATGTTGGGAGGTGCAGAAAGTGAACGGCTGCACCTGTGGGGAGGAGCAGCCAGGACAGGTGACCCTAAACTGACCAATGAGGTAGTCCATCCCATATACGTCTTGTTCAGTATAAAGCTGAGGGATCACAAGGGTCTCCACCTCCCTCCTCTTCCCTTCAGGATCCTTGCGACTCCCCCCTTCCTTCGGTGGACCATCCTTTCCTTTTGGCCTTCGCTTCTCGGTCCTGCCTTCAATTCGTGTGTTCCTGAACCCAGCTCCTGAACCTGGTTCCCGTCAGCTGCTGAGCCCATCTGGGACTTTGCCAGTGCCTGCTCCACAGCCTCAGTGGTGACGTAATTGTCATCAGGGGGAGGTTGGGTTCCATAGTCATTTTGTATATATTCCCTTTTATTATCATTATCTCATTAAAGCTGTTTTAATTTTCTGTTCTAATCCAGAAGCCTCTCTCTCTGATTCCCTTCCTCTCCCATTTGGGAGGGGAGGGGGCCATAAGTCTCTCTCCCTTATCCTCTTCCTCTTCCTCTAATTGGGGCGGGGGGAAAAAGGGGTTAACAGGGAGTGTCTGTAGGTGAATTGGATCTAAACCTCTACAGTATCTTAATTATTGCCAAAGAAATTGGCACTCATCTCCTTATCAAGATCAGGAGTAATACTGCCTTCAGAAGAGAAATAGCCTATTTCAGCAGGGTGAGTTATATCCCATCTTTCCTTCCCCCCCCCCAAAATGGATCTGCTCCACCTAATCAGTGTAAATGATGGACACCTTGACATCTTCATTTGGCAACATGCTTTCACCAACATACTAAGGGTTACTAACCTTTAGCTTTCACAGTCCTAGCTAAAATGAAGCCACTCCCAGTCCAATTAACCCCATTCACATTTTTACTGCATCTCCTACAAGATCATGGCTACCTTTCTTGGTAGCTTGTTTTCCATGGCTAGTTTTTCTTCTGCTATATGACCATGCCCATCTAAGTGGATCAGATCTAGTAAGATATTTTGTTCTCCCCAGGTTTTAAAATATATGATTTTCACATTTCTTCCTGCTTCAATGCCGGCTTCACCCATGCCTGGCCAACCCTCTTTAGCTACCATGCTCTCTTCCTCAGGTGGGTATTTATCCACTTCTTGGTATTTTAGTTTTAAAACATGCATATAGGAAAGTGTTATTTTGACATGCAGTGATTGTAAACAAAGATATTTGGCCATGGTCTGGGCCTGCTTGAGATGCAGCCTTCATTAATTAGCCCCAAATTATATTTAATATGACTAATCTGTGTGGCCACACCATTGCGCGTGAACTGTGATCCTTGAAATAAAACAACTCAGATCCAGCTCTGTAATACTGGATCCTCTGAGCTGCTGTGGTGGTGCCTGGATTAATTAATTATTCTGGTTGCGTGGTTGATCCCGTAAAGAAGGCGGCATGCACCACACGCTGTGGAGAGGTTTGCAGGGATGATTGTTTAGCAGGGGCTGTACATATGGAAATTTGTTCTCATTTCTTCCTTTGTGCTATCCTATCTACAAATGGAAATGACTGCTTCGTAGCCAGTTCTCATTATTTTTCTCTCCCACGAGATGTGAAATTAGCACTAGGAGAAATCCCAGGATTGTTGAGGCTGAAGTCTGGTCTCTGCCATGGAGGCTGTTCCACCAGGAAGGGGGAGCAGGGGAGGCAACAAGGCCAGCAGGACCCTGCCCTTGCTGACGTGCCTGAGCCAGGAGGAGAGGCAGTCTAGCAGCATCAACCAGAGTTGGCCAAGGGGCCAGCCAGGGCTGGGAAATGTGGTGGTGACAAGAGAGGGCCGAGGTGCAGCTGTGAAGTCAAGTCATGATCAGGCACGGGGTACATTCAGTATATGTATAAACAATATACTTTTATACAGTTAAATACAGGGACAATGTGGAGGTCTGGTTGGGGCAGTGAGAGCCTGCTGGTGCCCTCGTGTCCCCAAGATCCACATAGGGCCCATCCATCTTCTGGTGAGGGAGTGGAGCAAATCCACCCCTCGCTGCCCTCAGCATTCATGCTGTGCTGCTCAGTCTGGGGTTATAGATCTAACTTCGATTAATCATCAACATTACATCAACAGCAAACATGATCAAGGCTGTGAATCACTGAAGTGTCACTTCATTGCACACCTGGGCTAGGAGATGAGAATACAGAGTTGATGTATATAAATGGGTCACTAATTTCCTCCAGAGAGGTGTATGTGTGTGTTGGTTTTGAGCAAGATGTGTACTATCAACAGTCTTCTTAAATATTTCCAGCACTGCTTATATTACTTTGAATAGCAGAGCACGGGTGGGACAGAGGCTGTAACAGCCACACATCAGGTCATGCTCCTTGCTAATTTTATTGGGCCAGAGAAGGACATGGAAAGATTCTATCTCATTGCACCAAGCTGCACTTTGTTAAATAAGACAATTTAAATATAGGCACTAACTCTCTGGCAAGGCCTTGTAATACTGTTTTACTTAGTTATAGTTTGATGTAATATAAAGGAGGTGGTGGTTGTGAAGGGCTTTTTTCCTTCTCGAAAAGGGAATTTGCTGCTAAATACATATTTTTTAAAAAAATAAATATTTTTTCTTTTTAGAAAATATTTTTGCAGTTGCAGGCTTGTTCCTGTATATGCTGTGCTGCATCTGTGCAGAGCAATCTTACCTGAAAGGAACCTTGTGAGTGATCCCATTCAGCAGCTGTTCAGGAAGCCTTTTTAAAATAGGAAAGCAGGGAGAGCAGCTAAGGTACTATAACAATGTTTAAATCTTTCCATGTACATTCCTCTGAACCAGCTACAAAGCAAAGCAGTGTTGTTACCCTCTATGTATAGATGAAAGGGCTCGGGCTGGCAGAATTCTTTTATCTTGGTTACCACACTGGTAGGTAACTTGCTCAGATTTGCACTTATCAAACTTCATCCCCATGGGTGGCTGCTTACTGGCCTGAGACCAGATCCCAGGAAAGCGGAGCAGGACTCAGGAAACTGAGCTCCCTGTACTTGGCAGTGCTGGCATATTTTATATGTTGATGTAGCTGCCTGGGTATTTCTAATCCATGTTTTCCGACTGTCTCCGTTTAAGGCTCAG
>VYZX01018886.1:7708-46032 GCA_013401335.1 Brachypteracias leptosomus | reverse complement strand
ATTCTCAGAAAGAGGAAGGGCAATTTTTGCTAGTTGTGCAGTCATTACCCTAAATTGTGGTAAATCATAAACTCTTTACATTTGTTTCAGAGTTTGTTTCTTTTCCTCAGAGTTCAGGAGTTCCTAATTTACACCTACATCACGTAATCCACTACCTATTTTAAGTCTTGGCTGTACAGACTGAGCTGGTACATTTCTGCCACGTGGAGTTCAGTGCCAGCTACTGTATGCTTTTTATAATAATTTTCACAGTCAACGGTAATCAATACACAGGATTGCTTTTACTAATCATGCAAATAAATGGATGCCATTTTTTCTTATTCTCTTATTTACACATTTCAACCAACAAAACAGGATACAGTCATGTGCAGCTAGGGCTAAAATAAGAACTCCAACAGTAGATATGTATGGTAACTGCCACATTTATTTGGAATATAAAATGCATATACGTATACTGATGCATAGACACATGCTCTATGTAACTACACTGAATTGCATACTACTGAAGGAGCATATGCTGAAGATTGTAATGAGAGAAGTAACTGTGCTGCAAAGCATGGCATGTGGCTCCATGTTCTTAATTTTAGTAGTATCTAATCTCACTGTGGCAGTAATGAGGCAGCTCGGTTTCCACGGTCAGGTGTAACTTCTTGTTAAAGTCAGGCCTGATTACATGAGAATAGAAAAAGAACTAAAGATATTTCTTTTAAATTCGTTCCCAAATTTATAAAAGCATAGGTGAGAATGCTTGCTTAGAATGAAGAAAAATGACAGTTTATTTGAGAACAGAACTTAAATATTCTCTTGCTTCACCTGTACCATGTCATTGGTTGTATTTTCTGGAAACTTTCTGGAGTATGCTGGTGTTGGTTTTCTGAGGTTTTTCTACCTATCNAAAAAACTGTGAGCATACTGTAAAACAACTGCTTGAGCTTATTTAAGACTATATATACAATCAAAAAATGGTAACCACTTATCTGTCTATAGCATGTCAGATAATTTCTAGGTCTTGTTTTCATGCCACAGTTGATACAAATTTTATTTTAATCCAGGAAATAATCGAACAAACCCTAGATATTGGTGACCGGCAGCAAAACATTACCTGAAAGTATCTGTAGTCAGATAAGCGAGCATCGTACTTTACTGAGTGAAGTCTGGGGCTCTATTTCCTGCAATCTACAGGTGGCAATCCATAAGGGTGCTTGCAGATTAACTCCAGTTCATATGTTGCATTTTTTACTACTCATAGTATTAAAAGGGGTTATAGGATTGTAACTGTTTGTTTTATTGTCTATCTGGGTCCTCTCTGAAAATCAACATTTTGAACGATGGTAACACGATCTCCCCATTTCTTGTTCCAAGTCTTTTACTGCACTCCCCAGCTGGAATTTATGGCTCACTCCTGTTTCAGAGTATTCTGTGTCCAGTGACTGTTGGTATTTGTAAGTTCGCTGTTCCCTGCCCTAAAGATTTTGTCGATAAAATGTTAGTGCTTTTCTGTTGCTTGATTCTCTTCCTTCTCTTTTGGCAGCTTTCATCAGCTCTTGACAGTTCCAGTTAACTTTGTCCAAGCTGTCCAGCAGGAGATATTCTCATTCTGGGTACATTTCTGAGAAAGGACAACTTTTGTTGCCTCTCACAGAAGCCTCATAGAAATCCACACAATGTTTTCTTTTCAACCACAGCCTATGCAAATCTGTAGTATCCAAAGGAGTTTTCCTGCTATGAAACTGTAGGAGAGGTGAAAGTCATCTTTTTCACCTTACCCTCGACCTCTCATTATACATCACATCAAGCAGTTAATTATCAATTTATTGCAATTAAACTGAGAACTGATTTTTTTTTTTTCCTGCCAAAAGTCCTGTGCCCCAGTCTTGAACTGCAGACATCAGATGGCTTGTTGAAAGGAAACCTTAATGCTTGTGGAATTATTACACATATAAAGTGGCTTTTGTACCTAACTAGTAATAAGATCAGTAGCCATGTCAATTTAAATTATATTTTATGAAGGATAGGACTAGTAAGAGCTCACTTGACTTTGGGAGTGGAGTTAAAACCTTGCTCAAAATCCCACGTAAATCTCCTGTGACTTCTCCTTAGATTGTCCTTGTTTCATAGTGTTCAGCTGTTCATTCAGCAGAAGTTAAAATTACACACACTGAATTAGGCACTGAATTAGACTTTTTTGAGAGGGTTGGGGTTTTTTTTCTCTTTTTTTTTCGTTTGTTTTAAAGTTAAGTGGTTGTTACTACTCCGTTGAAACTTTCAAGCTTACAAGCAGAAGTGCATCACAGTTATAGTAGCAGCTGCTATTTTCTTTTTCTAACCATGCATTCTCTGCTGTTCTATTCCTATCCCTCTGCATATCCAGTTTCCAAAGGAGAATTGTTAAAAGGTTATCTTGAGGGAAGATCTCCAATACTTCACTGGGCCTTTTCTGACTAGAAATCCAAGTGGATTTTGAATGTAAACTTTCTTCAGAAACATCAGGAATTGTTTTGCAGAATATTCTGAAGCAAATCCACTTACCCACTTAACTCAGCTTGGGTTTTGAGTGATTTGATCATGCAAATCTGTTATTACCTATTAGACACTAGTATCTAATATGAATATTAGGTTGCTTTAAACAAAAATAGTGTCTTACTCCTTATATGTCAATAAAGAAGCTAAGTAATTCCAGTTAATAACTTGTATCTAGTAACCTGGCAGCACTACTAAAGCCTCCCCCTCCAACCCCAGATCCTGGAAAAAATATTTTAAAAATGAAGTTGTTCACCTCTTCTATTTTTGATCATATAGGTAGAAGTGAGAGTATAATTTGACAGAGATGATAAGTAAATAGTTTGTTAAGTTTCCACTACTAGGACTGTAGAGTTTCAATTGGTAAGCTTCAAAAAAATTTTAAAAGCTTGGAGTATAATAAATTCAGAATTGAATTCAGGGTTAAAAGCAATAGATTGCAAATGCAAGTTATAGTGGGAGATAACACTGAACAAATGTTTATTCCGTTTTTTAATCTTGTGTACACAGATGAAACACTGATGTTTTAAAAACCTGAATTGAAAGTATGTCATGAGCCTACTGTAAAAGAAAACAGGAGCAGAATATTAGTAAAATATTCAGATAATACAGGACTGAGAGGAAACTCTAAATGCTATAACAGGCTGAGAAACAAGATGTTTGAGTAAGAAATGAACAAATTTGATTTGTCATGGATCATTGCAGCTTATATGCTGTCATTCTTTTATGGAAGATAAAGGCATAGTTAGAAACCAAAAATATAGAAGGGTGGCAGTAATGTCATAGCTTAGATGTGTTTATTCAATGTTTTGGCAATGAAATACATATGGTGCAAGCTTGAGGTTGTAGGTGTAGAAGGTAGTAATCAAAACTGGTCATTGAATTGATATTCAGTACCCAGTTACTATATTTGGTTAATATGAATGGACTAGAAAATTCATGCAGAGGAAAGATTAAGCACCAAATTAGCACTTCATATTGTACATTAGTAGAGACATGAATAGGGAATTTAGTTTTTTCAGACCCTCGAAGAGTTGAACTCTCCCAGCAGATGCTGGCAAATACTTCATGTACACAAACATTGGTGAGTGGAGTAATTAAACAGTGGTATAATAGAGACTAACAGGTTGTAGTCAGGAAAGGAAAACTTTTCTACTCTGCTGCTGATGAACTCAGATTGCAAAGATGGAGGCAGTGGAACCACTTTTTCAGATACAACAGTAGTTTGGCTGGAGCATGGGTGAATGTACAGTTGGCATCAGTCTTTTTTGGCAAGAAATACAACTAGATGAATCAATTATATTTATTCCCTGTTTCTAGCATCTATGATGTAATTCCTGTAAAAAAATTTCATTATAGAAAAATAGATAAAAATCTCTCCTCTGATATATTTCTTCAGTGTACTGCAGGGGTGGAAAGCCACCATGCTGAGCTGTCAGAGTCCTGGAGAGTAAAACCTTCCTTTCCTATGCATCATAGGCAATGGCAGGCCATAATGTGGGCTGCAATGGTAATTAGGGTTTATAGCATGTGTATCTGTGAACTTTTTACAATCTATTGCCAGAATGTACTATTTTAAGAGGTGAGCATGTGCCTGTTGAGGATTGATCTGAGCTCACCAGATAGGGTCTTGCATGCTCCCAAACAGCTGTCAGAACAGAGAATTCAGCCTCAGTCCTTTACTGAATTTCATGCAAGCAGCCTTTGCACCCTCTGCATGGAGCTTGCTGAGACATTCAAGCAGACATCAGGTTGCTCCCTGTAGCTGTTTTTCGTTGTTTGTGAAGTGAGGTGGTCCATCTTTGAAGCTGGTGGCTTACTGATTAAATACTCTTTTGTTAGGATCCTTGGAAATACCAGAAAGAAATGATGATGTTGCTATGTATTCTCTTAAATTCTTGCTTTGAATCAATTTCCCAAATGTTAAGTTTAAAGAACAATGTCCTGCAGGACGATGCACTGTTTCTGCCTCAGCTTTGTCTATGTTCTCCTTTGCCAATGGCAGGAGCAGGGAAGCCAGGCGCCTCCAATGCAGAGCTTCCTCTGGTGTGGTGATAACGTAGAAAAGCTCTGGGAAGAAGGAGAGAGCAGCCTTTGCCCCAGTCCCTGTATGGCTAGGACTCCCCACTGGCTACAGCTCCCACAAATGAGGGTTGCCTTCTTCCCCTCCTGCTGTTCTGTCCTAGATAATGCAAGAGTTTTCTCATAGGAAAGAGTTCTGTTAATTATACATAATGGTCCCAATTTTGGGGACTAGTATGTTCTATCAGTTAGCCAAAACTCCTACTTTATAATTCAATTTCGCATCTAGAAAACAGCTATATTTCAAAATCATGTCCCACACTAGGACAAACCTGACAATTTCAGAAAACTTCTTTAACATTGTTAAGGTGCTCTGTGTCCAGATGGCCAAAGAAATGTGCATGAGGAATGGATCATCCTGATTTGAACCATGATTCCAGCAGTCTTGGGAAAAGTGAGACCTATGCCAAGTCTTTAGGTGTAATTTCAGTGACACCTGGCCAATATTAACCATCTTAAAATTATAGCCCTCTCCTCTGCAGCAGTTTCATAGATCACCATCAGGCCTTTCAGATGGATGTCTAAATTGCATCTCCACTTGAACTGTTTTTAAAAACTTCAAAAGTATGTTTCTTGCAGGTCATTTCCTTTACAACTCTCTTTGTAATTTCCACGGTTCTGTTGTTTCCCTCTTTTTAAAATGATCCTTTTAAAATATTAGTGGAAGACTCTTGAAGATGTTAGTTTCCTTGAAAACACTGTTTTATCTGCAATATAGTAGAGGAACAGTTGTGGTAAATCACTGGATGTATTTGACCTCTAAATAACTTAGAACTTTCAGAAGATTGTACAGGGTGAGGAGCACCTTCCCTTTTTGAGCACAGGTGAAGCAGTTTGTGGAAAAGGAATAGTGATGCCAGGTTTTAACAGCTGGTTCAAGAACTGCTACCTGAATAGCTCTGGGTTTGTTAGAAAGGACATGTCTGTACTGAGTGTCTGGTAACTTCATATTACCAGACTTGATAAGTGCTAGTGAAACTACTCTGACAATGAAAATCACCTTGACTACACAATGGACAAAAGACCAAACTGAAATGCTATATCTGATCACTTTACATTTAGGGATTTGAAAACCCAGTTTAAATCCTGAGGTGGTCACTTTTTGAATTCAACTTGTTTCAGCTGTGGGCCTGAGTTCAAGTTCTGAAGGAGTCGATAGAAAGATGACAAAGATTTCAGTCAAGAGTGCTTTCATTTGGCTTTGCACCGTCTGACTCTGTGGCAATAGTACAGCAGTAAATCAGCTCAGAAGGCTTATACATACAGCTTGTGTCTTTGAAAAAGCTTACTATGTTGTCATGTACAAAACAGGAAACGTGTAATGGTATGAACCCCAGAGGAGCCGATCCAGGGCAAACTCTCCTGACCTTGCGGAAAACACATCCATCCAAGCCTCGCAGTGAAAATGGAAACATACAAGTTAACCACAGGAGTTAAGAAATTTCTTCGTCTGCATTGTATTGCTTTAACGTGGAAAGTTTTTTACATGAGAAAATGAGCATCAAATAACACAGCCTGCAAGCTGATGTCGCCATGCAACTCTCTTCATGTTGTTTTTCTTCTTCTTAGAAGAAATATCATGCCCTAGTTTGTTTCATTTTGCAAGCAAAATGTTATTTTGGAGTGAATGACATACTTTCAGATTTACACACTAGTAGATTGTTACTGTGCCCAAAGAGTAAGAAAAATATAAAAACCAAGGAGGGAGAGAAATTATTCAAATTAACCTAAGCAGGCAAAAGCTAGATCATTAGTTAAAACTGAGTAGAGATTTGATTGAGAACAGATACTTTGCTCCAGAAATGATCTCTTCTGGACCAGAGCATGACCACAGCTGTGCCCATAGATATAATTGCTGTAATGACACAAACGGCCACTTGAAATCTCCAGTGCACTTCTAGTGATTGGATGGCTGATATTACCCCATGCTTTGATCTGCTAAATACCCTGAGGTGGCTTTATTTTTCAAACCTTTTTCATTCTTGCTATTAGTGCAATGATAGTTGCACAGCAGGGACACAATCATTATTTGAAACCTCTGTGAACATTCAAGTCGATAAAGATTTGGTTGACGGTAAAAGGACTCCCTCTATTGGCAAATCTATGTATAACTATAAGATAAGGATTATTGTGTACATATAGCTTCCTAGGATACTTGAATTTTGTGAAGTCTCAGCAATTTGAATAATGTAGTTCGGATTAAACAAACAAACACAGCTAGCCACAACCTGCAACTAAACTGTAAACTTAGACACCTCCATAATTCTTGTCTATTTTCATCTAAGCATCACATACAATATTTTCTCTTAACACATTTTTCATTCCTTGCTGTAGGATTAAATTAAAATTGAAGGAAGCAGGAATGTTAGTGGCTTATATTTATGAGTGTTAGTTATTTGTGCTGGTGAAATAGCACAAGTATTTAAAGAAAATACAAAATGCCTTTCCCCATTTCCAGGAGGGTGCTCTGACTCACTATGTAATGTATTTTAATAGACTAAAGGTCTGAATCTTTTGTGTTACCATTGAGCTGTCATTCATTTGTGCTTTGAGCCATCTCAGAGAATAGCTTTTGCTGATGGCAGCTGCTTTGTAAAAATCAACAAAGTATTTGGTTGGTTGCTGTTGGTTTTTATTACACCTAAACATGAAAATGCAAGTCAAGTTTAGGATATAATGAGGCTCTTTCCCTCACAACTTCAATCAAAGGAGGTTTGCAGGGCTTAAAGTAAAGGTGAGGGGTGTAAAACAGAAAAAAAAAGTGCTTGAAGCCAACCGTAACCTTCTAGGAATAGCTGAGTTGGAGAGGAAGGAAAGAGAGAAGAATTCCATTCCATGGCAAGGGTGGATTACCATCATACCTGAGCCTGTGTTTTGCATGTGTTCTCCTGGCTCCATGCACAGAGCTGTGGTGAAAGGCCACTGTTGTGTTCGTGGGTGAAGCTGTAGAACAGCCCCATGCGTTGTGGCAGGACCATCCAATGCTGTGCGGCTCTGCGGCTTGCTCGCCCCTGGGAGACTCTTTCTCCCTGTGAATGAAAGGCAAGGAAAGAAGTCTTTACTAATTCAAAGTATCAGCTAAGTAGGCAATGTTTGTCGGAAAAACACTCTGACTTTAGATCTGAAGTTATCTTCTTCCTTTTATACAAATATGGCCTCGCTGCTGTCAATAGTGAGAACACAAAACTGATTTTATTCAGTTTCAGTTAGATATTGTGTCATGCAGCTCTCTCAGGATCCAGTCCCTAGTCCATGGTTAGGGTGCTTACCTGGGAGGCTGGGACACCTAGGAAAGGCAATCTTTCGGTGCTTGCTTTTCTTAATGGTTGCAGAATAGTTTGAGCAATCTTGGGTAAAATATCATCTGTGCTAAAGATGGCTTGAATGACATGGTTTTCACTGAATGTGGGAAAGGCTCCTGAGTGAGTTAGGGCTGAGTCATGGAAAAATTATGCTACTTTTATGTATAAGACCTAGTTTATTATTTTCCAAGAGTTATGTCCCAAAGAAGTGTTTTGCCACAGCAGGACACTGTTGCAGCTGGAAGCATGGTTTCAGGAGGTTCTGACCTGAGGTGAAAGAGCCCCTCAGAGCTTGCTGTGCACAGATGACCCCCACGGGCTTTAGATTCAATGATCAGAAGGTCTGACAAGTTACATTTTTAACTACAGTTTGAATTGTGTTTTGGTAGTCTTGGGATTTTTTAAATTAAGCTTTTCAATTTTGACTAATAATTACAAAGAAGAATGGTATATGTAGGATATTCATCCTTAGTCCTCTTGGTTTTTATCCTCACACTGAGGGTAGAGGAATGATAGCTATCTCCAATTTTAGGGAAGGAAATCTGAAGCATGAACAGGCTAAAGTCACATATTAGGCCTAAAGTGACCTAAATTACCCAGACCTTGGTGTTAACAGAGTAGTCGTATTTTCAACTCCATAACTGTTTTGTCACCCTTAGTATATGAATAAGTTATAGACACTCCTTTCCCTACAAAATTGCCACACAAATAAGAATATATAGTAATATATTATAGTATATTTTTTATATATATATATATATATAAACATACAGTAGAGGGAATTGAGGGATAGTTCACTATGGTGTATCCTAACATAGGATTTAAAGGTGAGGAGACAAGAGCAGAAGGTACAGAAAAGGATTCAAGTCTACTGAATAGCACAGTAAAGGTGAAAAGCTGTGGATGCATAGCCTGATAGGAGGAGCTGTAAGGTGTCAAAGCCAGAATAAAAGCTAACCAGAGCTTTTTGAGTGACTCTAAATCCCATCTTCTTTTTCTATTAGAAGCACAAAGTGGTGAGAAAGTAAGGAGGAGGTAATCATGGAAACATTGTTGTAAGAAAAGAATATGGAGTAGTTCCATAGGAGGCAAGGGGATACGAGAATTGAGATATTTGGTTTCCAAAATTGTTTCCCAAACTATACGATGTGATGGGTGTACCCCCACAGAGTTAACAGTACCTTGGTTCAGGCATCACAAACAAATAGGCCTGGATGAAACCAGCCTTGCTATGCAAGCCTTGAAGTTGTGCAAAGCCATATTTTTCCTTAGGAACCTGAGGAATTTCAGTTGTGTCCTATCAGGAATTAACAGTACCAGCCCAAGTTGGGACTAGATGAAACTAAAACTGCTATGGCTACGCACCCACATGTACAGCCTGAGTGAGCTGAGCTCTCCCTGCTAAGAAACTGTCTGCACAGTGGTGATCTACCCCTCAGCTGGGACACCTCTCAAGGCTACTCCTCAAGATAGAGAGACCCCCTCAGCAACTACATGTCTTTGGTAAGTGATCAATATCTCACCTAACCTTGTATCACAGAGCATTAAGGTCTTGTATCGGTAACTTTATCATTATTATGTCCCCTGTGCAGTAATTAATAGATGGAACCTTGCGGTCAGACTTCATTACACCCGGTTAATGCAAGATCATACTTAAATAAAGCCACTTTTGCTGCTGCCTTTGGTGGTGGTTCTATAAGCAGTCTAAATCTTCCCCATGACAGTAGAGTGTTTGACTGCCATTTAATTACAGTTTGTTTACTGTTGTTATTGTTTAATAATTATCATTTAATCACTATTCAATCATCATTTAATCATTGTTTAATAAAACCTTTGGTTAACCCCACAACAATACTTCTCTTAATAATTCACCTGTGATAAATATTGGTGTAGTCAGCAGGATGGCAGGTTCAATCACTGACGACTTACAGAGGCATAGCCCTTCACCAAAATTTTCAGAAGATTTGGCTTGCAAAAATTGGGCTAATTGGAATAAGATAGAGGAACAGTTCAGCCTCACAAGAGGGAAAATGAAAGGTGGTAAAAAACCAGCAATAATATGCAAAATGTTGGGAACGTGTTTGGAAGTGATTTGTCAGTATAAGGAATGCAAGGAGAAGGAAATGCAAATGTTACAAGAGGGGGTTGAACAAAGCAAGCAAGAAGAAATGCTGTTATCTCTGTGAATAGAACAATTGCTGAAAGAACTGGGGGAGGAAAAAAGAAAATGCAGGAAGGCAGAGGATAAATTTGAGCTAATGATAACTCAGGCCTCCAACCCCACAGACCCTGCAAAAATCTGTAAGCTAATCATGTCCCTGGAAGATTGGGACAGAAATATATGGGAGAACACGGATCAAGAATCTAGCAAGGAGCGTAAATTAGATGAATCAGAATTTAAGGTAGCCCCTATTATTAAAATGGAGGTATCTGCTGGACTCCACTGGGGCAAACAGAGAAACACCACAAGGACTGTTCCATTGGACCCCCTTCAACTAGCCAATCTGCAAGAAAAATACGAGCAGAAAACTGGCAAGAGTGGGACTGAATATCAGTAATGGTATCAGTAATGTATCAGAAATGGTGTGACCAACAGGAGTAGGGAGGTGACTGTGCCCCTGTACTCTGTGCTTGTGAGACTGCACCTTGAGTACTGTGGCCAGTTTTGGGCACCACAGTATAAGAAGGACATTGAGGTGCTGGAGAAGGTACAGAGAAGGGCAATGAAGCTGGTGAGGGTCTGGAGTATATGTCTTATGAGGAGTGCCTGAGGCAATTGGGATTATTTAACTTGGAGAAGAGGAGGCTTAGAGGAAACCTCATTGCACTCTACAACTACCTAAAAGGAGGTTGTAGTGAGGCTGGTGTTGGTCTCTTCTCCCACCTAACCAATGACAGGACAAGAGGTAATGGCCCCAAGTTGCGTCAGGGGAGGTTTAGATTGGATAGTAAGAAGAATTTCTTTACTGAAAGAGTGGTCAGGCATTGGAACAGACTGCCCAGGGAGGTGGTGGAGTTACCATTCCTGGAGGTGTCCAAAAAACAAGTAGATGTGGTGCTTTGGGACATGGTCTAGGGGTCAAGGAGATGTTGGGATGAAGGTTGGACTTGATAATCCTAGAGGTCTTTTCCAACCTAAATGATTCTGTCTGTGACATGTCTCCTTAAAGAGAGGAGGCTGCATTATGTTAGATCAAAGTGTAGCAGATGGCTTTTGGGGACCAGGAGTATTCTTAAATGAAGGACCAGACCCTAACAACAAGCCACACTCTATCATATGATAAATGGTATATTGGCCAGGTGGCATAGAACCTCGGGAGAGAAGGAAGCCCACTGCTATACCAGTAAGATCATAAAGTGATCAGGCTATGAAAGACAGGGGTGCACATGGTAATTACCCTGTTGCTGCCCCTGTAGAACCCAGAGACCACTGATAAAGGGAGTTCCTGGATTAAATAAGACAAAACATAGAGCATAATGCTCTAGATGGCCGACTCTGCCTCTGAGCCATCCTGATCTGGGCAGAACTAATGCATGGCGTTGTCAGGCACGGTCAAGAGATAGGGTGGGACAAACTGACACCCACTGGGCAATCCTGAGCTGAAGCAGACAGTAGACAGACCTGGCAAGTAAAACAGGTTCCCCAGAACCTCTGACAGCTTCCCCAATCTCATAACCCCCCTGGTGGGGTAGTGGACCCCAGAAATGATGTAATGAACTGTGGAGCTCATTAGCCTCAGCCCTAGGCATACCTCGGGAAGCCATACATCACCAGTCCACTGGAGTTATACTTAGTCTGATCCAGACTTTTGAAAAACAAAGGATGTCAGGGAATCTGAAACAAACCCATAAAGACCCCTTGAATAACCCTTTCAGGTCTTTCAGGGAGGAATTACAAATCATGAAGCCAAAAAATGAGTAAGTCCTGGATGGCAACTTGGGTGGGCTGCCTGGAGGATGGAAGCTTATAAATGGGATAATACAGACTGCCCTTACATTTATGTCCCCAGTCAGCCCCCAAAGACAGCCAGTACAATTTTTAATTGACAAAGCCCAAATTTCAATAATCTCAAATTTGGGTGACCAAGGAATTTATGTTGAGCCCAGCTGCTGGAGAGTTAAAATAATAGGATTTACCAGCAAAAGTAAAACAAGCTCTGCAGCTAAAGTAAACTTCTTCCTGCCAGTGGAGGAAAGGATATCTAGACACCAATTAGTAGTCGTTTCAGGGAAAGAAAATGTGTTAGGCTTTGATGTTTACAGAGACGAGTTTGGAAATTGCCGGAGGGTAGTGTCTGGTCTTTTGACTGCACGGAGCGTCCTGGGTTAGCTGAAGGAAAACTGGCAGCCACCTTTGCTCGCCTGCGAGGTGCGGTAGTTTGCTCGCTGTGGGCTGCGCCCGCCCTGCCCGGCCCCAAGGCGCGCCGCGCCCCTCTGCACCCCAGCTCTGCAGCCCCGGCGGTCGTTCCGCCCGTCATCGCTGCCCAGAGAAAAGGCACGTTAGCTCCCTCACGCACTCCCCACGTAATTCCCCAGTGTGGCCAGTTAAAAAAACAGACGGGAGATGGCGCCTAACCATAGACTATAGAAACTTCAATGCAAATACTGCTCTTCTTACCCCACCATTGCTGCGTTAACTGCCCCGCTCCAGGCTACTGCCACTCGCCCCTGGATGGCGGTGCTAGGTGTTAAATACAGCTTCTTTATGGTGCTGCTGCAGGAGGAGGAGAAAATAAAATTTGCTTTTACCTAGGATGGGATAAAATTTACTTTTAATAGACTTCCCCAGGGCTATAAGCATTCACTTGTGATAGCTCAGTGAAGCTAAACACCATATTAGTGCTAGGTGGATATAACCTAGCTACTAACTAACTAAAAGGGGTAACCCATCCAGAAACATCCCGCCGAGACTTGTATTATCTTTCCTTTCAAGAACAATACCCAGGCCAACACTGGCACACCACCTTCGAAGAATAGGGTGATCATCTGAGGAGTATTGGTATTTTTCACATGAGTATTCCTCACCAGCATGAACCAGATCTGGTTTACACGTCAACAAGCCTGATGCACTTCTTTTATCTGTGTTAATCAATACGGTAACTGCAGTACATTCTGCACCATATAAATTTAAAATTGATGGAAATACAGGGAAAATCTGACACAAAATTTTACAGCAACAATCACTGGTCAACTGTACATTAAGGAGCAAAAAATTGAAAAGGTGAAAGGGAAGTACCACTTCATTACCCCACAAGGTAGAGATATCAGTATTAGATGTGATGTGTTAAACTGTGTGAGTGGAAGTACCCTTCTGACTGCCAAACCAGCTGGAAACAAAAAATAAAAGTACCTGTTGCCAGTGCTTCAAAGAGGCAACTAACTCTGTGCTGGTTTATATAGGGAATGGCTCTGTCTATATAACAACACTTAACTATTGATGGAAATATTACCCATAGTGTATCCAATCAATCAAATTTCTGTGTTTGTAACTTTATAAACATTACTGGATGAGACTTTAATTACACAGCCCCAGCTGACCCCATACGCACTGTTAAAGGAAAATTACACACTGTATCAAGACCTTTTACCTTCCTCCATTGGAATGAACTTGACACTGCTTCACAAGCTACTGGAACATAAAGACATACAAGCCTTATTACAAAAGACACAACAGCAAAGCAAAAACTTTAATAACTGTACATCACAATTGAGAAGAAATACATTGTATAGTATTGAGTGAAGAAGAATGGGGAACACCCCTAGTAGGAAACCCTATTAGGATGTTCTCCAACAGCAACAGGAGTATTGAAGACTATGTCATATCCTGTGATGATAATATTTGCTGTTGTGGTGATTTGTATTGATATTACTGTCTTTTTATATATTCAAGTTTGGGGGTTGACCCAATCAGTATATCTCATTGTAAAACACACAGAATATATTGCTACTGATTATGTGAAACTATCTTATTATTAGTCCTTCTAAATTTTGTAGTTATTGCTTAATCTTTGAGGTGGGTTTACCTTGGCTGGGTGCCCGGTGCCCACCCCTAGTCCCTCTATCACTCCCCCCACCCCAAACCTCCGTCAGCAAGGCAAGCGGGGAGAGAATAAGATGGAAAAGGAAAAAACCCCATGGGTTATGATAAAAAGCAGTTTTAATAAACAGCAGAGAAAACAAAGCTGCACGCGCACAAAGCAAAAGCAAGCAAAGCTGTTACTCTCTACTTCCCATCTGCAGGCAGTGTCGGGCCTGTCCCAGGAAGCAGGACTCCAGAATGCAGAGCGGTTGCTTGGAGGACAAGCATCTTCCCCCCCAAATCCCCCCCGTCCTCCTTCCTTTATAGTTGAGCTGACGTCATGTGGTATGGAATATCCTATTAGTCGGCTGTCCGGGTTGTATCCCCTTCCAGATCTTGCCCCCCCCGTACCTTTGGTGCTGTGTGAGCACTGATAGTCATAACATGGGTGTGTTATCAACAGCCTCTGGACTGCAGCATGAGGGCTGTATGGGGAAAATCAGCTCAGACAGACCCACTACAATCTTCCAGTAGAAAACATGATGCCATTACCCCTTTGTATTTGTAGCACAGTGGCAAGAGGTGACTGTATCACCACTCTGTGAAGTAAAGTGAATGGGGTGGGGTGCGACAGGTGCACCCACTCTTGAGCTAATGGTACTTTGGTTTGGGCATCACAGACAAATAGGCCTGGATGAAGCCAGCCCTGCTGTGCAAGCCTTGAAATTGTGGTAAGCTATATCTCTTCAGGAACCTGAGGAATTTAGGTCATGTTTTATCAGGAGTTAACACTACCAGCCTGAGCTGGGACCAGACAAAACTAGAACTGCTACAGCTGCACACCCACATGTACACCAAAGGGATTTGACTATGAGTCAGTCACTTTACACTACAAATATCTGTAGCCCCCAGAGCCTCTTGAGCTCCCCTGTACAGCAGTGGGCTGCACAGTGGTGATCTCCCCTTGAGCAGAGATGCCTTTCTGGGCTGCTTTGTGAGGTGGAGAGATCCCTTACCCAGCATCTTATGTCTACAGTGAGGTATGCAACATTTTATATTAGATCTAAAATACATTGTATGTAAGCTAGCATAATTATTAGAGGTGTAGTAAGTAGTAGAGTGTTTGACCACCATTTAATTATCATTTAATAATTGTTTAATCATCATTCAATCATTATTTAATAAAGGCTTTTGGTTAATCCCACAGCAGTGACTTCTCTTAGTAATTCACCTGCAACATGTGGAAATCAGCATCAGTAAGGAAGATAAAATGTCACTTGCACGACTTCACAAAACATTGGTACTTTTCCATTTGTTAATAATCTATTAATTTGTGGGTTAATAACCTTTTTTTCCTAAACCTCTAGAAATATGCAGAGTGGTGTCTGTAAAACGAATGATTGTTAAGTCTCTGATATCATAGGTGTAGGTACTTGCAATAGCTCATGCTTTCTCAGTTTACATGTCAGTTATAATGAAAGGGGTTTTTTTAATATTTCAATCTGCATTTGCAGTATGGAAAACCCCAGACAAACTGGTAGTAGTTGATGAATAGGAAAAGCAGTGCAATACCTTGCTACCAAAATTAACTGAAAGACCAGTAGTAAACAGCATGAATCTAATGCAGCTTTTAGGAAACTGTAGCTGTTATAATCACTGGAGTTACCTGCTGCCAGCTTAGTACAAACCCCCTGTCCTATGCAGACTGTACTGGAGTACAGGAAGTGCTAGAAAAACTGTCTCCACTCATATTTTATTCATATTTTCTCAGAAATTCTGCTGCAAACCAAATATCCTCCAACTGAAAATGCAAAGGGAATGTTTTGGAATATGCTGTTGAAATACAATATACGGTTGGGTAAGTCTCTTCAGCTTCCTGTGAACTTATCAGAGAACCTTGCTTTTCTTCTGCCCAAGGGGAGGAAATCCTCTGTTCAACTATTGATCTGATTTGAAACTCCCTGTGATACCGCTGAGTGTCAGATTGCCCAAGTTGATTCACTCTCCATTTCCTGGAGATGGGGGAGGGGGAAAAAAAAAAAAAAAGAAAAAAAAAAGGGGAGGTATTTCTGGTTATGTCATATTAAGTTCCACTCAGAAACTTCATAAGGCTGGAAAGTAATTTACAATGATGAAGGAAAGAGTTCTAAATGGTACTACAAACTGCCACAGTTGATACATGGAACTGATCTAGAAGCCATTCAGATGGGTTTCCCAGTCACCCAATTCTCTTGCATTCAGAATTACTTAAAAATACTAGTAAATGTTTATCTTTTTTCCCATACTGTGAGCTTAAACTTTGCAGGCATGGGGGAGGGGGTGTGTGCCAGGGTGAGCTCAGTCTATGTGACAACCCTTTGCTGTTATCTATTACTTGGAATTAGATGTTAACTGGAGTTCAGAATCCAATTTTGCACAAGATACAACCCAAAGAAGAATATCTCAACAAATTTTAGAAAGTCTGATCTGCAGACGGCTGAATTAATTACTTCTCTGAGTGTGTGTCAGCACACCAAAGTAAGCTGGGCTATGTCTGCCACACCATGCAGCAAAACACAGAGCTATCTTGATTGTAACGCTCTAAGAGTTTAATGAGAAGTTTGTGTTAATATGAAATAGAAACTAAAGCACTTCCATCTGTTACTCCTTGATGAAACTGTTTATTTCAAGACTAAGAAAATGCAGTGCTTGCAGGAAATGCTGCTGTGATTTTGTGGGTTCTTCTACAAAGACTTCCCTGTCTGAATTGGTACTGAGTCAACAGCAGCACAATGTCAGAAAGCAGTACGACCACATCTGCGATGATATGCAAACTCTCACCTATTCCAACACCAAGGATTCTAGGCCTCATTTGCTGCTGTCTTATCCTGGCATCACTATCCATATGCATTTGGTTTGAAATCCTAATACAGAATGACTGTTGTTAATATGAGTAAAAGTAAACCTCTGTTCAAAGTGCACAGCACATGAGGTTTAGGGATTTTATCCTGGCTAAATACAAGTTTAAATACTAAAACACTAAAGATTAAAAAAAAAATAGATATTGAAACTTGCTGGTAGCCTTCCTGTAATTTTAACTGGAGAAAATATTCTTATGTTCCTCTCTGTATCCTCTGCACAGCATGGTTACCTTAGGAACCATGTGCTGGAGTGGTTCCACTTCCAGGCTGGGATTAGGTTTCCTAAACTGAGCTGATTGAAAACCAGTCTTAAAAGCTATGTATATAATATAACATATATATAATAAATATATATAATATAGTATGCTATACTGAATGTTTCTGCGTGCTTTTCCTCTTGTAAACTCTCTTAAGAAAAATGGCTGCAGTCATTTTCTGCCCTAGAGAAGTAGCAAATCAAATTGTGATATATTTACTTCACCAGTAAACTACTCTAATGTACTTTTGAGATGAAATGTATTACAAAGACATAGAGGAGAGTCCTAGTTGGAAACCTTGAGGCTCTTAGATCTACCCTTCTGGTGGGAATCCATGATACAGCTAAGCTGATCTAACAAGGATCAAAGAAAGCCTGACAGGAAGTGAAGGGTGGAAAGGAGAGAGTGGCCTTGTCCCTTTTTGGCAGCAACGATACTGTGAATGTCTCTGTGGGAATATCAGATGTCATGCTGCTGAAGATGAACAAAAGTGGGCTTTATGTGGAGTTCCTGCTTTTATTTTCATAAACTCGAAGGAAAGTAATAATCTAATGTGCAAGTTAAATCAAACTCTGAAACTTTGAAATTCACATATCCTCCTTTTGAAAATGCTTTCCATGTTTTATGTAACTATATATTTTTAGGCATTTGATGTGACAAAAATTGGCACTTTTCAGATTACTTGTTTGAACCAACCATCTATGAGGTATTACACAGAATTAAAGGGAAGAAATAGCGGGTAAAGGAATTATATAAATACATTGCTGGAGCTAGATTTCTTCATCCTTGCATAAAATACAAGAGAATTACTTGCTCATATTTAATGCCCCAAATGTTCACTTTTGTGACTCATGACTATTTAATTCTATGTATCCACAGAAAAAGCAACATAATAATATATCAAAATATGTGAGCTCTCTGTTGTTGGTTTGGTTTGGTTTTTTAAATCATGAGCCACTTCTTTATGAGGCACCTATCAAAAGCATGACCAATGTTTACTGTTGTGTGTGGGCCTCCTGTTTGGTATTTCAGAACCTGTTACATCTGTTCCATGTAATTCCTTCATTCATGTGTCTAAAATACATGACCCACATGAAACCATTATTATATCTTCATGTACTTGTTCTTGTGATTCCCACTGTCTTAGATTTTTGCCAGAGAATTCTGTGAAATTCAGTGGATTTAATTATTTTTGTCAGGTTGAACAAAGCAGGGGACAAGGTTTAAAGCTCTACTCTAAAAAAAAAAAGTAAAGGCCTTGCTGTCCTCTGCTTTCTTCTTCCAAGAATGGAGTCATGTGTCTTCCTTCAAAAGTGCAGACATGGATGTCCCTCTCTCCAAGAGCATCTGAAATCCCTTTTTCTTGTGGAGGTGTGAAACAGAGCAGGTAAGAACTCCAACAGCCAGAGAATGTGGTGTTGAATGAATAGTGAAGCCTTAGTCAAAACATTCCTATTGCTAACAAAATTTCCCCCAGTGCTCTTTTTTTTCCTCAGAGAATTCAGAATTTTTGCCTCGGAATTTGGGAATTCAGACTCCAAGATCTTTATGGAAGTTAAAGCTACTGCTTTGGGGTGTCTATGTTTGCAAGCAGGCTATACTATGTTGATTACGCTCGGATCATTTTCCACAGATCTTCATAATTTTGATTAATTTTTACTGATAAATCATGCTGCCAAAGCTACAGCACTATGACATCTTTTCCTTTTGCTGACAAGAACATTTGCTACCTCCCCAAACAGCTTTTGAAGGATTTGGTCCAGCCAAAGCTCCCAAAGAGCGTGGGCTTGTGGGTTACCATTCCTGTGGAAAAATTTCCAGAAATGAAATATGTTAAGCAAATGCCTTACTCTCTGACTGTCTGAAAAGGGCAGCCAGTGAGGTTTCAACACAATGGTTTTCTTGTCAGAAAAATATTCCTTATGCTGCCATAGATAGCCCAGTTTTCTGTTTATGAATGCAGTGTCAAAGGTGCTGGACTTCTATGAATCCCTCTATTTATCCAGTCTTGGTGGCTAGAAGTGAGCCAAACCTGGACCTTAGTTAAATCCATGGAACATTGCAATTGACTTCAAAGGGAGCGCATCTAGGTTTGGAATAAATACTGGGCTGGTTGCAGCAGTACAAGCTTTTTCATACACCCCTTCCAGCCTAAGCACGATACTCAAAAGGGCTTTTCTACATGAGAAAATAACAGTGCTTAAGTTGCAGAAACAGGTTATTTTCCAAATCCTGATGGAAGAAGTAACCCTTTGTAGAGATCACTGTGTCCTCATTGGATGGGAGTAGCTATTTCTCTGAATGGCTCCTAACCTATTTCAGTTGAAATTACCCTGGCTAACAAAACTGCCCTGTTAAAGCCAATGTGGCCCCTCTTGTCTGGCACTAGTCAGGTAAGTTAACTCCCAAGAGGAGCTCTGCCAGCATACTGAGAACACAGTGATCCCGGACCTTCTTTGCATGTGAGTTGCTTTGTGGGCACATATTAATTTTTCCATCTGCCTGCATTGTGAACATCAGACCAGACTCTGCATCAAAACCTGTGTTCATTTTTAGTTTTGCCTATTAATAAGAAATGCCCGTATTGATAAGGATAAAGATCAGCTGTGAGTAAACTTATAATTTATGGTAAACCCCAACAAGCTGTTCTTAAATGGAAAAATACCTGTTCACCTTGTTTGGACTACTTTTAGTTTTCTCCCATGGGTGCAGCCATGGCCTCTGTGGTGCTAGTTAAAATTTTGATGAGGGGAAAAAAAGGGGATTTCTTCTCTTTAGTTTCATCACAGGTATTGGGTTTAAATGACTTGCCATGATATGTTGAAGCTGTATGGAGAAATAAAACAGCCTCTGCACTGAAAAGAGTTGGTGGGTGAACAGAACATACGCTTTAAGAACATGAACACATCCATCAAAATTTGTTTAATTCTAAACAAAATTGATTGTTACAAAGCATACATACGAGGGAAGAGGGAAGCAAGCATTGGAAAGGAGGTTCTGAGACCCTGTTCACAAAAATCCCAGCTGAAAAAAACAATTTATTCCCTGCCCAAGTTGTATAATGCTGTGATTCAGTCAGCAATGTTATTTTGATGAGTGTCTTAGCAAAAGAAGTTTGATTGGAAAATGCTAGGCCCTTTTATTTGTAGTTTTTATTATTTTGTTTTGTCTCTCTAAATGCTTCCATGTGAGTGACTCCACTCATCTTTAAAGAATGCATGTAGGGAAAAAAATGTTTATTGAAGCATTTAGCTTGTACTTCTTGCATTAGAAAAAAACAACATGAAAAATCTTCTAACATTTTTGTAGAATTTTACTAAGGAAACGTATATTATATGCAGCAAAACAAGGGTTTCTGCCTTGCCTCGCCCAGAAAACATGTTTTTCTGACTGGTTTATGAATTCCTCGTGAAAGAAATCTGTTTCTGGGTTTAAATCCGCTGTTGTGATGAACTCTTCCAATCTTGGCTTGGGCCGTTAACTTCCGTGCTTTGGTTTTGCTGCACCCGTGTCCCGCAGTGCCTGGGAGATGATGCATCGCAGGGGAGCCCAGGCTGTCATCTAACGGGTGGAGTTACTTTTTTCCTGTTTGTTTTGGGGTTTATGGAACGGACCTCGCACTGGACCTCGCCTTTTCGCCAGACCAGTTTTGCGGATCTCGCTACCCCGCTGGCAGCCGCCCGGTCGCGGCCCCATCCGCTGGCACCGCCCCACANGGCGCTGCCCCCACGCCGAGCCCCGCCGCAGCCGTCACTTTTTCCATCGGCCGGCGTTTCCCCGCCCCCGGCCCTCCCTCACACCGGGGCGGAGCCGGAGCCGGAGCCACAGCAGTTTCTCCTTCCCCGCCGCTGCCGCTGGCACTGCCTCGCAGCGACACCGAGCTGGAAGGAGGGGCGGTGGCGGCGGCTTCTGGGGACCTACTCGCGGTAGGAGCGACCCCCGGGACGGGACGAGGGCAGAGGGGCCGGTGCCTCCCTGTGCCGCGGGGCTGTGAGCCCGGCCGGGCCGGGCCGGATTGGGCTGTGCCGTGTCCCTGGGGTGGCGGGAACTCGCGTCCTCCTGGACTGGGCGCCAGGAGCCGCGACCAGCCCCGAGTGACTGACAGGCAGCGGCCACGGGCCCGGGGTGACAGGCAGCGGCCCGGGGGCTGGTTATGGGAGAGGTCGGGGCCCGTAGCAGCTCCGCGGTGCGTAGAAAGCTGCTCTTGCTTCATAAGCAAATGAGGTGGTTTCAGGGGAAATGAGTGTTTTGCTCTTGCAGTTGCAGTTCGGTGTGTTGTCTGTATCCTCAGCTCATCTTGAACTCTTGATTTTGATGTGCACAAGAGAAATAAGCCTAAGATGATAGTCTTGTCGGAGCTGTTACATAATACTTTTTTTACCAAACATACCTTCCTACAAACTGCTTCTAGCGTACTTTACTTTTCCTTACACAATGTTAAACCAGGAACTCTTAAAACTGCTCTTGCTAGACCTTTTGTAAGGCAGAAAACATGCATATGTAACTATGTGAGAGACCAAAACCGGCATAAACATCTCAATATCCAGAAAAGCAGAGCTGCTCCCTGTCCCATCCTGCTTTTGGAGAAGAGAGAGAGGCTGGGCAGTGGGCAGTATTTTCCTGGAATATTTTTTCCTCGTTTCTCAGGTTGGTGGTAGTTCCTGGAAGCCTCTTCCTGATAAGGAGGAGCAGTTGAGGGAGGAATTTTCTGAAGGGAGTGGCAGAAGCATGGAAGGCAGCTCAGCAAAAAATAGGGACCGATGCATTGAGGCAGAAAGAGGTGAAGTTGTGGAGAGAAAACGGACTGACAGAAGGAGAAGAAAAGTTCTGGTGCAATGTGTTTTGATGATGGTGGTTAGTAGGTTTTTGTGCATCTGAAAGCCTAGCTGCTGTAGGAGGTGGGGTTTTCATTCCCTAACGCTCCCCTAAGCACACAGTATTTTCTGTTGAGTGGGTCAGCTCTCAACTGGAGTGTGCACAGTAGTGTCAAAATGGTACAAAACCAGTGCTACTATATGTCTCCTGTAAAGCTTGATTGCATGAGCGCTTTCCCCACAGCTTGGCTATTTCTATAACTTCCTGGTTTTTGAGCTGTTCTAAGAGTCACGCAGACCACTCTCCTCCTACTGATGCAGCAGGTAACTTGCGCTGGGTATTACTTCCAGTTTTGACCTGTGGCCTGGTCCCTGCTGCATTTCTGCTGAATTTTTTCTTCCTGAAAATGCTTTTGCAGCGAATCTTGTGACTTCTTCTCCGTCTGCCCACCCCCAAGCACCATATACAACGGTCATGTAATAAATACTCAGTAAGATTTTGAAGATCCTAATGATTTTATGTCTGTGTCAAAGATGTTATTTATGTACCTTTTACTTGCCTTATTGTCAGTATGAGGTTAGGAGACAAAACATTTCTGTGTATCTGGACTTTAAAATTTCTGGAGTAGTTATCACACTCATTCATATGCTATGTCATTTCTTTAGCTTGTTCTCTGTAGTCCCCAGAAGTTTTGAGTCATCAGACTGGAAATTCTGTGGAATGTCAAAAGTCACTAAAACATATAACAAAACCACAATGGAATGGAGTTAACTTCATGGAAGTGTTTGTATTGCCAATACAATACATACAAGAAAAAGCGTTGTAAAAATTGTAGTGTTAGAGAACAGTTTAAACTTCATAGTCCAGTTTACTACAGAGAGTCAAGCTAAAAAGTCTGTCTGAAGGCTACAGGAGATGCTGTCTCCTAGACCTCTAGCAAGTTTCAGAAGATGGAGCATCCAGAGGGTGTGTTGAATAGCATTGCATTAATTACAGCCAAAGTAGAACCTATCTTAGTTTTGTAATAGCAATCTAGGGATAAAAAAAGGAAGCTATAGTTAAAACACAGATGTAATCAAAAAGAACAGCTGGTTTAATGGTGGCTACAGAAATAGCAGGGCTTTTGAACAAATCAAAAGTTTCATTTATTTTTAGCCAAGGCTCTGTGTAATCATCCATAGAAGCTTCTCTGTCAGCTTCAAATTGCAGTTTGGGGCTTCCCTTTGGATTAAGTATGCAACTGAGTAACAGAACCAAAGTACTTTTGTTTATTTCATACATTATGTCTGCTACATTGAAACATTTTTTTTTAATTGGATATATTTTAAATTTGTGTTATGTAAACTCTGGGAAATAAGGAGAAAGACTTATCAGCTGTATGTCAGCTTTTGTTTTGGGTTGCATGTGAAGCAATACTCACTGTACTTAATTTAGGCATCTAATTCATATTCCCAAAGACCTCTGGCTTGGGTAAAAAAGCAGGTTAGGTTCCTAACTTTGGCCTAGCAAGTTGCTCTAAATTAGGTGCTTAAGTTGTCTAAAGGAGGCATTGTGAATATTCATTATATTGTTGCTAGAGAGAACAGCTTTAAGTTTGGAAAACTGCACTCATTCTGTAAACAATGCACCTCTCTATACTCCAAATATATGGTTGTTGGATAACTCTAATAACTGGTTATTGGCTGCACTTGACAGCATTTCAAAAGTACTCAGTTTTTCATTAGCTAGGAGAATAAATGTATCTTCCATATGTTAGGATCTGGGTGGAAAATAACTTCTTTTTCTGGAGTAAGCTTTAAAGACTAAAGTTTCCTTATCCAATGTGCAGACTAGATTTGAAGGCCATAGTCTTGCTTTTCTTGAACTTTGCTTGTTTATGGTTGTTGTTGAAAGCCAGGTTGAAATACCTGTCTCTCTGGTTTACTATACTAAGGTGGGTTCTTTCTTGAGTAAGTCAATTTCTGTATGTAAGTAATTGATCAGTGATTCTTTATAGTCAAGAATGAATGAAGCGAGTCCATTCACTCACTGGCAAGTAATAATCTTCCTAGTGACCCTGGTTAGCTGTGCGTGTAAGCCTCCACTGTCCAGAAAGTATGAAAGCTGTCACCTTTAGGAAAATGTTAATGTGTTTGCACACTCGTGTTTACCTCCTTTTCAGCTGGGAGTCCCAAGGCTGTCAGCCTGGTGCAGAACACAGAGATTTTTATGTCCATACAGCTTTTAACTAGTGTTCTGCGCAGGTCCCGTAAGTGTGTCTTTCTTTATGGGTTGGTCACTTGAAGAGTGTGGTGTTATTTGGCTGCTTCTGTGGCCTGAATAGCAGGAAGTACTTGCAGAGGACCTAACGGAAAACTTTCGTCATCCTTTTGTTGCTGTTGCCTTGCAGGGCTGGGGAACACTGGAGCCCTCTGGGGCTGCTCCCTGGCTCTGTGCTTCAGCCTTGGGCACAGCAGCTAATTAAAAATCCATGGTGTGAAATGAACAATTAGGTATTTTTCTAGTAACTGTTTTAGAGTACTGAACGTTACACTGTTTCTTTAGTTCTGTAGGATTTCCCACACAGACTCTACTTTGTGAAGTGGAGTAATTGATATTTACCTATTCTGACTCGCAGTGATGATGCAAAAAGTTGTTCTTGCCTGGTAGAATTTAAAATAGATGAATATAAATCTCTAAGGCATTAGTCAGTTGGGGACTGACTATTTCTGCAGACTATTTATAGTATGACTGTTTTTTGCAACAAATTATTTTGTATGACAAGTTATGGGTTTGAAATAGAACAACCTCATACTGTTATTTCTTGAAACATCTCATAAACCTATTTTGGTGCTATTTCTTGCTTGTGTTGTTAGGAAAGTGCCTTTATCTGTGTTGTCATGTATGTTTTGACTGACTGTATTGTAAATAATCCAAAGAGAACATTGCAAGAGCGTGCTACAAAAGGATCATGGTTGGGGGGGAACAAAATGAAGTTGACCTCCTGGAATCTCTGTGGTTCAGTGCTGGTGAATTATGTTACGTTGCCATCTCCAGCAGATCCAGTTCTGCTGGCAGCTAGAGGACGAGGTTGGCCTACTTGCCCTTTCAGATTTTGACCCTTTGTGAAGGATGCAGGTGTTGAGTTGTCAAGCAGAGGTACCAGTGAGAGGAGAGTATGCTGGGACAAGCCTGTCTCATGAAGGAGAAAAGGGGGCTGGTTATTGGAGCTTTTGGTCCCTATTTGCTCCTGTGGCGTGGCAGATGCTGGTTATTTTTATTAGGCATTTAAAGAACTCTGTTGTGAAATGGCTGTGTTGCCTGTTATATCAGAATTTTCCTTTGCAGCCTTCTGAGGTCTTAGTTGAATGTTATTATTTTGGTTATGTATTCTTATGCATTCTCTCTTGCGTGGAATGTTTTTAACATTGTCCAAATTACTGTTCAAGTAGTGTTTAACAGTCTAAAGTATTTGAAGTGTGTTAATCTTATATGTAACTTAAGTTATGAGCAATGGTCTTAAAGTTTAACTTCTCATTGATAGAGGTTTGAAAATTGCAGAGCAAATATTTACACTTTTGTCTAGAATCCATGACACAATCACCTTGTGTTAGCATCTCCTGCAGTACTATGGCTGTAAGGTCATGGTTTATGCCTCTGTCACTAAGAATTGTCAGTTACATGAATGTTCTTATATAACATTTTTATAGCTCAGTTGTAGCTTATGGATCCATCTTTCCATTCAGCTGTTCTTTGTTGGACCTAGCATCTCTTTTCTGCTCTGCATACTTTAACTAAGGCTTATCAGTGCCATGTTTTTGATGCTTCCCCTCTTGCCCCTTGCTTACCCCAGCAGGTGAAAAAATGCTAGATTATCTTCCAGTAAAGTATTTCGTAATAATAATGATGATATCAAATTAGAAGAATCGTCAAAACTGGCAGTGCTCCTGACAATACTTGCAAGCAAATCAAATAGATAGTTTTTTAAAAAAACCCTTATTTGAATTTGCTTCTGTTTCACCATTTATTCAGAGCTGTGTGCTAATTTGTTGGGTTTTGGGTTTTTTTAAGAAAACATCTTTTTGTAGGAAATGGATCACGTGTTCGTATACATTTTTGGATGAAGACCAGTAATGATTCCTAAAGGCAAAATATGAGCGATAAATTCTATGTAGAAGTTTCCTGAGTTTTGGCTGATATGAACTCAGCTACATTAAGCCCTGTTAGAAGGGGAACCCATTCTGCTAAATTAGGGGTTCTATAGTGAAAGGAAGGCTAGACAGGGAGCCACATACACAGAATACTTAATGGAAAACCAAATTGCAGGGCTTTTTTATCTGTCAGGATGAAAAATATTACACCTGTTGCAGGAGAGAACAACTTCTGTGCTGCAGTGCTAAAGTCAAAGATAAATCCTGCTCATGCTGTAGAATAGCAGTTAACTAGTATGATACTGACTGTGGCTTGTCCTCGTCTTGCAAAAGCACAGTGTTGGGTGCCTCAGTTCACCTCTGATGAAAATCTACAGCATATTGTAAGGTGATAAATTCTGTTCTGCTGATTTTGCAAGCAGTGATCAGTCTTGGGGCAGGTTCTGTAATTTATAGCTGTAGGCAGCCTTTTGTGCTACATCCTGGTAATTAACCTGACAGAGTAAAGGCCAAAGGTTTAATTTTACTTGATGTTCTCAGGGAAACAGGCATAATTAAACAAATTATCCTGAACAAATATAGGTCATGGTCTTTTCATCCTTTTATACTCTCAAATTATTGGATGTTGGCATAGCTGGAGCCTAAACAGCAGCCACTAAATAAATTCCAGAAATGGGTGTGAATGCTGTTGCTGAGCTTATTTCTATTGCACCTTGAAACAGAAGTTTTCTGGTAGCCTTAAAATTTTATTCTTTACTTCTGCCATCATTGTACAATTTGTATTTTTGTTATAGATATCTTCAATTGCAATTCTTTTCTGCTGTGATGTGGCTCAGAGGAATATATTTTCAAGATTCCCATTGAAAGTATATCACAGATTTAATCTCATATGAACAGGTCTCTTCCCTCTTAGCTTTGCCAAAGCAGCAGGAAATTGCTTGAGAGCCTGACCAATTCATGGCTTGCAATGTGAAGTGAGATAATGATGTTCACTGTGGGAGTAAAACCTCAGATCTTTATTTAAAGTTTTGAGGTGGACCTCCAGAGTGAGCACAGGGAACAGAGGGAGGACCTTAACAATATTTGTTCTGTATTTTCTTCAGGGCACTCCCTCTTTCTGTGTGTGGTTTGGTTGTTTGGATTTTTTTCCTCCCCTTACATACTACTTCTTTAATGGCTGAGCAAACACAGACCTTGCTGTTCCTGTATCCACCCACACACTATTTGTGTAGCAGAGTGGACTTCTGCATCTTCTGTTCCCTGGCCTATGTCACAACTTTATTGTCAGCAGGCAAGTGCTGCTTATCACTAACAGTTTTAGTGAGATTTTGTGGATGTAGCATAAGAGATTTGGGAAGGTGGGCTTAGAAGATGAAATGGAGACAAAATTGTGGGAATGGCTGGAAAAATTAACTTAGATGGGTAAATGTTTGGTAAATTAGAGGAACGGCCATCGGGGACTCGATGAAGTATGGAAAAGGTGGTGATCAGGGAAGTCTATTGAATGTGAGAAGTCAGTGTGTTCGTGGATCTAGTGTGCCTGGAATCAAAGTACTGTGGTAAAAACTCCATTTGGAAAAGTTCTGGGTAAATGCAGTGTTCAAAGGATGCAAGTGGAACTTTTTAATATATATGGTAACATTTTTTTCAGATTACTAATGAGGTTAGCCATTATTTCTCAACCTCAGCTTTAACTGCCAAAAGGATCTTTTAATTTTTTTCAATTTGAAAGAAACATTCTACATAGGATTAAAAGCAAGCAAACAATCCTGCTAAGAAAAACAATGCCTATACCATTGCTCCTCGCCCTCTACCACAAGAAAAACCCAAGACTTTTTGCCTTAAATTTGTACCTAAAGCTTTATTAAAAAGGTATCTTATGATTAATTTTTTTTTTAGTATTGTGTCATTATTGTATTTACACACAAAGCTAAAAATAAATAAATTTTTTAAACTGGTTACACATGAAGAAAACAGTTAATTTCAATACTGTAATAATTTGTGTATTAAAAATGTACACATTGACTAATAAGGATTATGCATGCTCAGCATCTGGATTGTGGGGTTTTTGAGTGACTTGAGTGATAATTGTTCTTTTTAATTTTAGTACCATGGCTATGTTTTACTGCTGCCTTCTCTTGATTTTTGATTTTTCTTTTTTCCTGGCCCCTCTCCACTTCCATGCAGCCGCACCTGCCCACCCGGTGGTACCATGTCCCAGCCTGTAGCTGGGGCCTGGCAGCTCCCTCCTCGAGCTATCCCATGCGCCTCTGTGAAGGCTGTTAGCAGCCTGGCCAAGTGCCAGGAGGAAGGGAGCTGCCTGCTCTTTTTCCAGCAGAGAAGGAGAATATGTGTTTTGCTTTCAGCTCTAATAAGAAATGTTGACTTTTTGCTTTTTGGCCTCATGAGCTTGGAGTCTTAGCAGCCCTTGTATGGGTAACAGCAGGCATTGCCTCCAGCAGTTATGATCCCCTTGGAATAGCAATATCTTGCAAGTGCTCTTTGGATGGGCTTTATAACTTGAATTTACATCTACTTTGTTAAAGTGTTCAGCTTGATTATCAAATTCTGTAAAGTTGCAGTGAAGTGTGTGGTGGCATTTTGAAGATGTCCAGACTGGAACGTTGAAAAAGACCCCCTGCAGCTGCTGTCATACCTTTATGCTCTTTATTTAACATCAGTGAATATTCAAAAGTAACAATCCATTAATTTGCTGAACTACAAGAATGATTGAGAAACAAATCTTTATGTAGGATATCCATTGGGTACTCCTGATAAAATAAACTTGATCACCCTGATGACTGCTGTGTGTGAAGTTTGTGCCCCCCTGTGTACATTGCACAGCAATTATATGCTGGATTTAGTGCTGTAGGTCTTATGCACTGTGTTTGCATATGAAATGAAAAATTACATAAAGCTTAGTCATAGAGAAGTGCTTGTATAATCAAAAGCTTGTTGTCTTTCCAGCTGTAGCAGCCTCGATACTTAAGTTATTGCAAAACTCCTAGGTAGCACTACAGTGAAAGATCTCATTGGAAACCAAGGCCAAAGGGGATGTAGAAAAAACAATTTATCATGTTATGGAGAACATCTTGTAAGCATCTGATAATGATGTAAAAATTTCGGTGAGCCTTTACCCTTCAGATATAATCTGGTTATGAACTGTATCATGTTAGCTAACCCAGAATCTGTTTTTGCAAATTGAATATGTAGAACTGGGCCGTGATGGTTGTGGGTGTTTTTGACTTCCCCCAGACCTTTCTTGAGGTTTAAATCTAGCCATTTGTGATTGAGAGTTTACTGATATTAAGCCTGGTGCTGTAAAATGTCAGCAAGTTTCCCAGCTTGTGTGTCCTGCTTGGCTTCCTCATGTGTGGATCTGGGTGAATTGTTAACTCTTACACCCATTGGGAAGGGGGGTAATGGTGAGGTTAATGGTTACACCCCTGGCTCACTCCACCTCGCACTTCTGTTTGTAGGAGGGATGGAGAACGAACAAATGGCACAAATGGAAGGGCAGTACTTAAGTTTGCATGCACAGAAATATTTTTTTTTCAGTTAAAGGCATCTCATACTGATAAATAGGCTTTTTCAAATGCTGAGAAACTGTGTTCGTGTATTTTTTGAGTCTGTTAGGGTAAGTAGGGGTAAGGTAATGATATCACTTTTAGTCTGTTTTGTTCATTGTATTTTCTACTGAATTTTTCTCCATTTACATTTACATGAGTACATACAGCATGGTGTCCAAACAGTTTTTAAATAAATTGAAGTTTTTCTAACCGTATTTTCCTTAACAAAAAAAAAGTGTTTTTCTATTTCACTGGGTTGCTGCAAAAGAGCCACGCAGACCAGAAAGGGAAGTGAACATGATTACGCAAAACAAAAACAATCCCACAAAAACAGCACACCTCCCTGCCCCAAACCAAACCCAAAACAAAACTCCACAGCTGAAATCCAAAACACAGCAAAACAAGCCAGGTGCAAAAGGCAGTGCTTTAGGGGAAAGATGAAAGAAAGGAAAGGGAGACTGTTTGCACAGCAGTTTAAAAATAGACTGGGGATTGCTGGTAAAAATAACTTTGAAAAAGTTAAGAATGATTGTGGATGTTTTCTTCACCTGGAACAAGCTCCTCAAGTTTTTTACCCTTCTTCCTGATAGTGTCTCTGTCAGCTTAGAAGTGCACAAAGTCATCAGGCGTTCAAAACAGAAGTGGAGGTCAAAAAGGAAGGACAGCTAAATGAAGGACAAAATGAAAATGATTTTTCAGAATTCAGAAAGCCTTATTTTAAACAGAAAAACTATCAGCTCTAAGAGATCCAATTTGTTCTAGTGATCCTTTCAGTAAACCCTTCATATTTTATGGCAATGCTGTAAGCATGAAATGTATCCCTTCGACTTCTTACTCTGACCTTGCAGTCTTGCAGACGTTTGCATTTAAATGCCTTCTGACACTTCTCATACAATTACTCGCTTGAAGATGTGTGTTCTTTGTCAGATGATTTTGTACTCTTGGTTAATAATAATTGGTTTCAAACTTCTGGAGACTTTAATAGTGCAATGAATTAAGGGATCTTATCAGTGCTTATAAATATCTAAGGAGTGGGTGTCAAGAGGATGAGGCCAGTTTCTTTTCAGTGCTGCCCAGCAACAGGACAAGGGGCAATGGGCACAAGCTGGAACACAGGAAGTTCCGTCTAAACGTAAGGAGAAACTTCTTTCCTATGAGGGTGACAGAGCACTGAACAGTCTGCCCAGAGTGGTTATGGAGTCTCCTCTGGAGACTTTCAAAACCTTCCTGGACGCATGCATGTGCTATCTGCTCTAGGTGAACCTGCTTTAGCAGGGAGATTGGACTAGATGAACCCCAGAGGTCCCTTCCAACCCCTACTATTCTGTGATTTTCAAATAATATGTCCTTAACAACATAATAGGCAAAACAAGCAGTAAGTAGTAACTGAAATGAATAAGAAAAATATTCTGAGGAGTGACTCTACAACTGCATAGATATCTGAACTTTATTGGTCCAGCAAAAGAAGATGGGAAGAGGTTTCTCCGGGTAAAGCCTGCATAACTTGTGCAGTGTATATCTAAATTTAGGTTGCTGGCTACCGCCAACATGTTGCATGTTAATTTTATGTGGTGTAATTAGTGAAGCATTGCAGAAAATAACTGTATTACATGTACTTTTCAGATCTTTGCAATGAATTACCCTGGCTATCCCCCAGTGGGTGGATATCCACCAGCTGCCCCAGGTAAGTTTTTAGATGAAGTAAACATTAAATGGCAGTGGTGATCCTGCCTGGAGTGGAAAAGGGGCATGGACAAAGACGACGACTGTGGAGGGTTTTCTTGACTCACCGAAGCTTTCTGTGCTCTCTTGTTAAGTCCTATCTTATCTTAGCTGCGGATTCTGGTTTATATAATATGGGTGCTCTACCACATGCTTATATAAGATCACTTTTCCTTCATCTTAAATGAAGCACACAGCACTAGGAGATTGTCTTAATTTCACCCAAATTAATAAATGTCAAGGAACAGTGTCCTGTCAGCATTGAGTCATGAAGACAGCCAGTGAGAAAAATGAGTAGTGGGAGAAATCAGTCACACAATTTAAAACCTTATCTCTAATTCACTGTTCTTAGGCAGATAGTTGCATATGGAAGGGAGAGGGATGTTAAGAAGGATATAAATTATAATAACATAAAGCTGATGAAATATCTAACTACTGCTTGATATCAGAGTGAACTTTATAGTTTCTGGTAATGAATTGTACAGCTGTTAGTGTTGTTGGTAGAAGAAAAGAACTGGAGTCATATGGATATGGTGAAATGTGGAGTTAGGCAAGCTAACTTGGGAAGGGGAAGCAGTGTACAGTGAGACGCCAGACTAACCTGGGAGGATAAATCCTTTTTCTTGGCAGAATATTCTGTCTTAGACTGCTATGTAGACAAGACAGTACTGCTGTGTGCAGCTAAGTTTTGTGACTTGGGTAGATGTGAATGTACTGCGTCATGTTCTGTAGACATCTCTAAATTAGCAGCTTAAAAGGAATTAATATCTTCCTACTGGAATACTCAGACAACTTTGTAGTTTTAGAGAAACTACTCTCTAACCAAAATATGATGTTTACAGTATTAACTCTCCACTGTTAACCTTCAGATATGTTTACAGTTGTTTTAAATGAGGACTTAAAGATTCAGCAACAACTAACATGATCAGAAATATCCAGTTGAGGCTTGTCTTTCTATTTAATTGCACTGCTGCCCTGCATCTCTTAAGTTGATTTTCCTTCTCCCAAACTCCTAGTGTTAGATGGTCATTACATCAGAAATTTAATTAGTGAGGAGTAAATTTTAAAAGATGTAGTTTCTTGTTTCAGCACAGCTGTGTTTAATTTCAGGTAGCAGTCCTTGGGGTGGTGCTGCCTATCCACCTTCCAATCCACCTCCAATTGGTCTAGATAACGTGGCTGGCTATGCCAGTCAGTTCAATCCTAACTACATGGCTGGAATGGTGAGTTTGCTTTCATTTAATATGTTTACTGTCACTTCCTTAAGCATGAAGATGTGTTTCTGGTATCGTCACTGAGAAGTTTATCACTTGAGTTCTGTGCCTTTATGTCTAGTCTGTTTAGGTGCTGAACATTCAGTATCATCTGTTGAAGAAAATGGTTACTGCAAGCTATTCCTTGTTTTAAGAAAGCAGATCACTGGTTAAATGTTGATTTAAAGGCCTAACTTAAAAAGTCCTGGACATAAAAGTAACATAACTTGGCTTTTGCTGTGCAGAGGAGTAGGGGAACAGTCTATTATCACTGAGTATCCACTGTTAATATATTCATGTTGGCAAACAAAATTTTGCCTGTTACCTGGATTTTGACCAGTCTGAATAAGGAACAAGGCTGTGAAATTTAAGGTATCAATGATTCATCCCTGAAAAGAATATGGGATCAGCTGCCTCTTAGAAGCACTGATGTTTAACAGACGGCAGTAAAAACCTTTTACATTGATTGAAGAAATTGCAGGCATTTCCAATGTGACTGGTTTGTTGTTTTTTTTGCATAGAGTGGAAGTGAGTGACACTTCTGACAACTTATTCTTCAGAAATTTGTTACACTGCATAATGAATGCATGGTTTGTAGGAAGACATGTGCATTATAGATGCCTTTCTGAGGCAATGATTAAATTGAGTGACTTGGCACCCAGCAGTCAAAATGAGCAACAAACTATCTAGGATGCACATAGCAATATCCACAGCAAGTAGCTTTTGAGTACGCTGCAATCATCAAATGTCAGTTCATGTTCTTCTGTAGAAGAGGGTCTGAATGTGTCACATGGAAAGATGATACTGCATGTAGAGTATCTTTGTGGCAGTTTCTGCAGATGTCTTTTTAAATGTAGTCTAGGAACTGTTGCTAGTCGTAAACTACTAGTGGACCTAGTGTGTCATAAGCCAGCCAGAGGGTGCTCATAGTAAATCCCTGCACTCAGATGATGCTGTAGTCATGTAAGGCAGCCATAGACAGAGAAGGAGTAAGCACAGTTTTGTGCTGCTGGGATTAATTGGCATAGGTTTTTAGAATAAGACGTGTGGCTATTGGTGCTCTTCCATGTGAATGGTGTGTAATGATGGATGCAGTGACAGATATGTGTTGGTTCTGCTTCTTAAAGTATGACAACTGATGATTACAGTAAAACAAGAGTCAACTGGATACAGATTTATTTTTTCCATCTTGTTCAGACATGATTATTGCAAAGTTATTTTGCAGATGCAGAACTACCTATCTTTGTTAGTAGAGAGAGAGGTTATATTGTATTGAGCATGTTACTGAAACTCAACTGCTTGTACCTCTTGGTTGTCATTGCAGGCATCCAATCTGGCAGGGACCTTTGGAGGGACAAATGTACCACAAGGCATGTATCCTTCAACACCTGGAGGTTATCCTCCAGTCCCTCCAGGTGGCTTTGGGCAACCTCCATCGGGACAACAGCCCTCTTATGGAGGATTTCCTCCATCTGGAGGAAATCCACCATCTGGAATGCCAGCTTTCCCAGGATACCCTGGTGCTGTGCCAGGACAGCCCACACCACCACCTGGTCAGCAGCCTATGAACTATCCAGGACAACCACCAGCAACTTACCCAGGGCAGCAGCCCATGCCAAATTATCCACCAGGCCCAGCTGTGAATCCTTCTATGCCCTCTTATGGAGGAACTACAGGGCCTACAGTCTCTCCTGTAACAGTAAGAGCATTCAGTGCTTTTGTTTTGAGATGTGACCATGTATATGTTTCTCTATATTTTCTTTGTGTATATAAGTATAAACCCACCCTAAAATTGAAAAGTCATGAAAAGAAGTTTAATTAAAGAGAGAGGTGGATCCTTTCTAAATGCGAGCAATATAGGCTCGTATGACTTAAAATAAATGCTGGTTTACCATCTTAACCAAGAAGAACAATTTGATGTGAATTCAAATTTAATGAAATTTGCCTTTCCTAAGTTAACAAAATATTACCAGTTCTATATACAGTTTCATAGAATTTTATAGAATAGTTTAGGTTGGAAGGGAACTTTAAAAGATCATCTAGTCCAACCTCCCTGCAGTCAGCAGGAACATCTTCCACTAGACCAAGTTTCTCAGAGACTCGTCCAACCTGACTTTCCATGTTTTCTGGGATGGGGCATCTACCACCACTCTGGGTAACCTGGTCCAGTGTTTCACCACCCTCACTGTAAAAACATTCTTACTTATATCTAGTCTAAATCTACCCTCTTTTATCTTAAAACCATTGTCCCTTGTCCTACCACAACAGGCCCTGCCAACAGGTTTGTCTCCATCTTTCCTATACCCCCCCTTTAAGTACAGAAGGTCTCCCCACAGCCTTCTCTTCTCCAGGCTGAACAATGCCAACTCTCTCAGCCTTTCCTTATAGGAAAGCTGTCCCAACCCTCTGATCTTTTCTGTGGCCTTCCTCTGGACCCGCTCCAACAGGTCCATGTCTTTCTTGTGCTGAGGACTCCAGAGCTGGATGCAGTACTCCAAGTGGGGTCTCAACAGAGCGGAGTAGAGTGGCAGAATCATCTCCCTTGACCTGCTGGCCATGCTTGTTTTGATGAAGCCCAAGATATGGTTGGCCTTCTGGACTGTGAGCCCACATTGCTGACTCATGTCCAGCTTTTCATCCACCAGTACACCCAACTCCTTCTCTGAAGAGATGCTCTCAATCCCTTCATCCCCAGCCTGTATTGATAGAGTATTGATACCAGGAGTTCATCAAACCTTAATTAATTGCACAGCAGATTTTATATCAGTGAACCTTCTGGACCTTGCGTTTTCTCACAGTTTGGGTATGGAAATGAACAAATTTCAAGGTGGGGGGGGTTTTTTTAGTTTTCTCTGTTACTTTTCTAACAAAAAGAAAGTTTGTAACAGGTTCATCTTTCCTAAGTAGTGGAACACAGTCTTTTACTGATTAATACTAATATGCAGCTCAAATTGATCTGATTTTAGCATGGAAATCGAGGCACAATCACTGATGCACCAGGATTTGACCCTTTAAAGGATGCAGAAGTCTTAAGGAAGGCCATGAAAGGATTTGGTGAGCAGTCTATGGGCATACATTTCAGTTAAAAGTTGAATTGAAGCTTTGATTCAGCACTGATCTTTCTCCATTGTTACATGTATACAGAGTGGGCTAGTTCACGTGTGTTTGTCCTTGAATATCAGAAGAATTTTGAAAGTTCATGTAGGCATAAGCAACACCGTGGGTTTGCTATTTAGTTTGGGATATTTTGTTTGTGTGTGTGTTTTTACTGTGTTTGTGATTGGGAGTAGAGCTTGAAGTCCTGTGGTTGTACTGTAGATGAATTAAAGGCATACATGTTCTTCAGTTGGGTTTACAAGAGATAGGATCAAATGGAAACAAAGCTGAGTCCTCACATGATGTGCATTTTTTTTTCTATGGTGTCTTTGTGCACGTACAGGAACTGATGAGCAGGCTATTATCGATTGTCTTGGAAGTCGTTCAAACAAGCAACGGCAGCAGATCATCTTGTCCTTCAAAACAGCTTATGGGAAGGTAAATAAATCATGAGAACAGAAGGAAGAAATAAGTGCCTACATTACTTCACTGGAAGTCAAAACACTGTTTTTGAAAAAAAAAAGATGGGGGAGCTCCTTAGTGGGAAGATGTTTCAGAAGTCATAGCCTCTTTAGGGTTCTGATTTTATCCACTCTTGACTTTTTCATACAGCGTTTCAGATGAAACATATAAATCAGTTTCTCTGTTGAATGGTTGTTTTGACTCTTTGGTCTATGCAGTCTATGTAGTTGGACCTTAATTACCTAGATGTACATGTTATATTATGCTGGTTATAGTGGTGTTAAGTGGAATAGCTTTACTTTGAAGATCTATTATTGATGCATACACACAAAGAATTCTGATTAATATCCACAATTTTGATGCTTACATTTGTCACTTTTGGACTTTATACACTTTTTCTTTGTTTTTTTACTTCTCACTAGGATTTGATCAAGGATCTCAAGTCTGAGCTATCAGGTAACTTTGAGAAGACAATCTTAGCAATGATGAAGACACCTGTCATGTTTGATGCTTATGAAATCAAGGAAGCTATAAAGGTTTGTGTAGGAGATAAAAATTTATAAGATAGAGAAAATACTTGAGCTGGTAAAATTTTTGGTAGTCATTTAAAAGCCTGAATTTACATTCCCTCCTCTCCATCCAGACATTCAACCTACATTGTGACTGATCTGTGTTCTGTTTCTTGGAGGTATATGATAGTAAAATTGAGAAATGTTATTCCCATAGGTTAAAGGTAAACACTATTTAATAGGTTTGTGTTGTAACAAAAATCTATTAATAATAAATACACACAAAAAGACAGAAACTGAGTTCTGACAGTCTCTGAAATTCATTCATTACCTAGTCTTGAGTAAGCCGCTGAGGAAACTCTCTTCTAAGCTAGTTCCTGCATGTGTACCTTTGTTTCTGGGTTTTTGCTTTGAGCTGTGATGGAACTCATGATAAAACCACTCAACTTAAGAGTTTCCAGTGATTTTACATTCAGTGCTCAAAAATAATTCAGAAAACTAGGTTCATAAAGATTTTGAGCAGGGTGTACCTTCTTTTTATCATTTTCCTACCTGAAAAGTGTCTTTTCTTAGCACATGCTGAACCTTTTCTAAAATATTATGGAAGTAGAGTGTACTTCCTCTTTACAGCAATCAGACTATTTTATAAACATTTAGGTTTTAAAAATAAAAACAGGTCAAAAATTTGTATGTCGAGACAATGTTTAAATGAAGGTGTAATAAATATTTACATTACTAAGTCAGTGTGTATATTTATGTATTCTCTGGCTGCAATTTTAAAGTAGCTAGGAGGATGAAATAATACTAGCTGTATTGTAATTAGAACTGCTATTGCTGAAAGTTACCTATTAGAATTAACGCATTTGTCTTTAATGGTAGAAAAAAAATATTCTTAAAATGCCTGAAATCTGGTGTGAAGGATGACATTTAAAAATTTTTTTTCACAATTATTTTAATTATCTGTTCAGTCTGTATCTTTAATACATATCTATGTCTTGGAAATGAGATATAAGTAGCATTTAAAATACTTTGCTTTGAGTTCTCCTATGACAAGAATATATTCTGAATGGTATTTTGTTTTATAATTTTATTACATTTCTTTTATACTAGGTTGTAGAAGTAAGGTGAGAATCTGAAGAGTGTGTTTTCTCCTTATGCTTTGTTTTAGGGTGTTGGCACAGATGAAAATTGTCTCATTGAAATCTTAGCTTCTCGCAGTAATGAGCATATTCAGGAACTCAACAGAGTCTATAAAGCAGGTTAGATTTGTTACAGTTCCATCAAAATTTTCTTCCTTAATCACTGACTGACAACACGAATTTAGGAAATAAACAGGGGTGTATGATGATTCATGACTGTCTCTCTCTTCCAGAATTTAAGAAAACTCTGGAGGAAGCAATAAAAAGCGACACATCTGGACACTTTCAGAGGCTTTTAATTTCACTTGCTCAGGTACTTGCATGCCTGTATTTTGGAGTTTGAGTTTTGTGTGTATGTGTTCATAGGTTTTGGAGGGTTTTTTGGGTGGTGGTGGGGTGGTTGTTTGTGGTTTTGTTTCTTAAAAAAAAAAAAGCCCACCAGTAAAACTTCTGTATCTTCAAATTTTTTCAGGGAAACAGAGATGAAAGTACAAATGTTGACATGTCTCTCGTCCAAAAAGATGTGCAGGTCAGTAGAAATTCTTCATA